>JAULBS010137858.1:0-12920 GCA_032355785.1 Symmetromphalus regularis | reverse complement strand
TCAGAATGACCATGTGTATGACGTCCAATAACCGATGATAAGATAAAAATCAATGTGCTCTAGAGGTGTCGTTAAATAAAACAAAACTTTACTTTAATTTATTATGAAACTTTCTGAGGGAAGTGCCCACCCTAACAACTGCTCCATTAAAGTATTACAGTGCTACAATCAGTCATTTTCCGTTTAAAAAAAAAGCTATTTTCCATTTCGTGTTTTTTGTGAATTCCACATCATTTCCATTTCAAGAATAAAATATGTTTAATTAGCAATTCCGTGGGATTATGCCTTTATACAATCCTTTCTTTCTGTTTTTCAGTTATGATTTGCGTGGTTGTGGCCATATTCTTCATCGCTGGCTGGGAGATGGGAGCCGTGGAAGCGGTCTCTTTGTCTATCCTTGTAGGCTCGTCGGTCGACTACTGTGTACATCTAGTTGAGGGATATCTAATAGCAGGCCATCACCTGCCTTGTCTCAGTGAACAGGTAAAATCAATTTTATTTTAATTTTATGTTGATGTCATTGATGTATGTTTCAGACCCCTCAAGTCTAACGGTTTTCAGCAAAATCTCACGTCAAGCCGTGAAAATCTCACGGTTTTTCGAAAATCTAATAGTTTGTGATAAAAATCCATTGTAGTTAAAACAATTTCTGTTCTTGCTCAGTCGAGTTCTTGGCCAATTTGACCAGAAATAGCAAACAAAATGAAAGCATCAACCATCATAAACTGTTGTGAACTACATGACATTGTGTTAAATTTGCTTTAAAGCTGTAGCAAAGAACATTAAATGTTGGGTTATTGAGCTCGTGCTGTTCTTATTTTCCGTTCCAACCAGTGGTCCAGAACTGTCCGGTCTGTCTTGAAACAAAAAAAACAAAAACAAAACAACCTGTCATTTCACTAAATTGTAATTTTTGCAATGTCACAAATTATTTATTCTAAAAATGTGTGGTCCATTTTCTTAAAGGATGTTTTCTTAAATGTTGGTGTTTAAACCTTTTAAATATGTATTGTTATAAGACGAAAATTTAATAAATTTAGCACTTTGACTCAAAAATGACACATTTCTAATAATATGCAAATTATTCCCAATAGAAGTTAATTAATAATGTTTTGAGAGGTTTCTCAATCTTTTTTCTTCATAAATTTTCAGTTTTGTCATTTCAAGTAAATTACAATGTATGATCAATGAAAATAGCAGGTGAAAATAAAATTATAGGTGGCGTCACTGCTATAATGTCAACATTTGAAAGTTCGATAGTAGACATCTGTAAACAATCGATGATTCAAACAGCAGCATAAATAGTAAATAACCAGTAAATATAACAAACATTAACAATCAACGTAAATAGTAATTAACCAGTAAATATAGTAAACGTTAGCGACCAACGTAAATAGTAATTAACCAGTAAATATAATAAACATTAACAATCAACGTAAATAGTAATTAACCAGTAAATAACGTAAACATTAACGAACAACGTAAATAGTAATTAACCAGTAAATATAGCAAACGTTAGCGACCAACGTAAATAGTAATTAACCAGTAAATATAGTAAACGTTAACAATCAACGTAAATAGTAATTAACCAGTAAATATAGTAAACGTTAACAACCAACGTAAATAGTAATTAACCAGTAAATATAGTAAATGTTAACAACCTATTAATGACATCCTTGTGTATGACATTTTTGTATATTTCAGTCCAACTCAAGTCTTCGAAAACGTCGGACGTCACTTGCCATACGCCACATCGGGGTCGCAATTGTCAGCAGCGCAATAACGACCATAATAGCTGCTATTCCTCTAACGCAAACGACAATCCAGCCGTTCTCCAAGTTCGGTGACATTGTCCTCATCAACACCTCCGTCTCCATCGTTTTCACGTTGACTCTGTGTACAGCGTTACTCAGTGCCATTGGCCCGCCAAAGTTCACGAGTTCCTGGAAGAGTTCGGGAATAGCTCTGATCATAACGACGGTCACGGTTGGGGTGATAATGCTGGTGCTTTTTATAATTTCACAAACAGCTTTTGAAATACCTGGTCCCGGGGGCGAGCCTCTGTTTCCACGGTAACAAAATATTTGTCATTTTACAATTAAAAAAGAATCTGTGTTATAAAATGTTTTCATAGTAACTAAATAGTATATGTCATTTTACAATTAAAATGAAGTGGTATGAAGTGCTGTTTAGTGGGAAAATCGTCATGTGATAAATTCATATTTGTATTGTACTCTAGTGATTCCCCTCCTATGGTCCAAAGACCCCTTAAGGGTCCATGAAAGAAATTGGGAGGGGGGGGGGTTTCGCAAAGTCAAAGGAAAATCTGAACAGAGTAAATGCAGATTTGGAGGTCTTCGGAGATTTGTAAAATGTCCCAAGGGATCAAATGTTGTAAAAATATTGGGAACCACAGCTCTACTCTAATTAATGAGCCTCATTGGTCCAGGATGTTGGACTCTCAAGCTGAAGACAGTGGTTCAAAACCTGTCGGAGGTCGCCTCACTCTCATGTTTGACATCCAATGATTTAAATTAACATGCCCTAATGGTGTCTTTAAAAAAAAACAAAAAAAACTGAAGACTACGTGTCAATATTGTCAAATGTTTGACATCCAATGCCCATTGATTAATAAATCGGTGTGCCGTGGAGGTGCCATTAAACAAAATAAACCCAACTTTAATGGCACACTTGATTATGTATGAATAGGTTAATCACCAGATTTTTACTGAAATCTCCAGGTTTTGGGGCTTCAGTGTCCAGGTTTCCAATGCCTCAAGGTTAAGAGGTCAGTGTATGAATAGGTCAATCTCCAGGTTTTTACTGAAATCTCCAGGTTTTGTGGCTTCAGTGTCCAGGTTTCCAGTGCCTCGAGGTTGAGAGGTCTGTGTATGAATAGGTCAATCTCGAGGATTTTACTGAAATCTCCAGGTTTTGGGGCTTCAGTGTCCAGGTTTCCAGTGCCCTGAGTTTGAGAGGTCTGTGGCTGTGTTTGAAGTTATTAGCCATCTGATTATTAAACATATTTTTTACAAATATTCAATGCACCAGTGATACGTGAAGACTTTCAGTCAGATAGATCATATTGAGGTAACTAAAACAAAGTTAATAACTGAACGTTTGATAATCTTTAATTATTGTTTGCAAGTATATTGTTTCAGATAGTCTCATGCATTTTGTGCGACTAATCTGTTTAATACTACATATTCTGATCGTATGTATATAATGGTATTTTGCCCCTGAAATTCAGAAATATTTACAATAGCGCCTAAGGTGACATCCATTTTTTTCATGAGCATACAAAACATACTCTTTTTCTGTACATGTCCCTTTAACTCTCTTCCTCCCCCCCCTCCCCCACAAAGTATGTTTTGTATACTCATGAAAATAATGAAACAAATTAATGAGCCATAATTGCTATTTCTAAATCATTTTGCTATGTCAATGCAACAGTAATTTTATAAACTAAGCATACTTTCATATTTATGGAATGGTAGTACAACGCAGCCATATTCCAATTATATACAGCTTTTACGATGGCATTGCTGATAGCTGTCGCAAATGTTGTGCAGTGTATTATTATGCTTAATTATATTTGTACGTGTTTACTATTATGCTAGATTTATGTGTGTGTATTTATGTCTTAAAGCATTCAAAGCAATCGCGCTCTGTGAACTGTTGGGTATAATTCATGTGTATATATACAGGGAACAAGATTTTATGAGAATTCAGTTCACGTTATTTTTTAATGTTATTTATGTTACTGAATTATCGGAAAACTTGGGAACACAATTATGTTTATGACTGTTTTTAATTTTTATGCCATGTTTAAAATAAGAGGGCGTGCATTTTTTTTCATCATTTTGAAGGGTTAAAGGGACATGGCAGAAGATGTAGAAGTTAATATTGATGAGTGACATGAATTAGAAAACATTTTGCCGAACAGCAGAAAATCATAATTTTTTACCATTTCATTTTGCTCGAAAGTCTTGAAAAAGTATGTTTTGTATGCTTGACAAAATGATGAAAAAAAATGGATGCCCCCAAATTAATTTGAAGTGTAAACAATTTCTGTAAGTGTGTTATATGTATACTTCATAACAAATAACATTCCAATATTTTCCTTTTTTTTCTTCCGTTTTGAAGAAAAATAATGGGCATTAATTGTTCTTTTCTGTACTTTTTGTTGTTTCAGTTGCCCTGTGCTCAATAATTATTAATAGAATCAACTGTTTCTTTTTTCTCTCAGCAAACATTTAGAGTTATTCCCCTTGATATGATAAATACCTTTATTTGATTTCAGTGAATAACTTTTTAATTTCTATTTTGCTGTTTATTGCTATTTAATTAGTCCAGGTAGGACTGGAAAAATATGCAGGTTCAGATAGAATAACAATTTTCTAGTGCTATTACCAATTTGAAACAAAAAATAAAATAATAATAAAAAATAATTAAAACAATAATGTTAAGTAAATTTATAATTAGGGCATCAAATTAAAAAAAAAAAAATTCTGCCTACAGAAAAAACAACAACAAAACATTCTACTGACTGAAAATTAAAAAATAATTTCTGATTCTCATCACCGTATTTTAAAAAATTTGCTTTTATTACATTTTCTCATTCTGACAACTATTTTCATGTAAGCTGAATTCTGTACATTTTTTTAATGGACTACTATAAAAATACTGCTTATTGTGTTTTCAAATTTCTTATGTGCCAACTTGCTCAATAAATTAGATTACTTGTTTTTAATATTGTAAATGTGTAACTAACAATTTCTTGTTATTTTTATTGTATCATGCTTACCGATGTTTTGATTTGAGATTTAATATTAATTATGTTTTTTGAGAACAATGTTTTTAAGGATGGCATTAATAGGAATTTTATCTCAGGACAAAGTGTGGTTTTAATGTTTTATCATAAACGTGTTTGCTGTGCTTTTGTTCACTCTTATTAATTTCCCTACCATTTAAACAGTTTCAGTTACATATCTGTGTTAAATTATTAATTTATTAAATAAGTTTGTGCATCAAAACACATAACAGTTTTCTTTATATTATATTAAATTGTATATTAAGATATATAAAATATTAATAAAGTGTTGGACTCAGTTTTATATAGCTAAAAAATATGATAACCATAACCGGTAAACAGTTATTATGACTCAAATTTGGAGTTTCTTCCCTTTATAGGAGTTTCTTTTTAATATGTAAACAAATACATTTAATTATCATACACGACTTTATAAGAATGGGGTGGTATCTCTAGCAGTTTATTTGAGATAGGCTTATTAATTTTTTTAATATATACATGTACAGTTATGTTAATATATATTTTTTAATTCAAACTGTTTTAAATTTTATCCGTTATCTTAAAACATTGAAAAATAGCATGTTTAAATATGTTTGCTATTGCATAGTTAGCATTAGGCAGACGAGGCGGTTGCCTCATCTGGAATTTCCATAGATTTGTTTTATTTTATTCCCCATGATATTGATATTTGTTATCCACATGGTTCAAGCTCCCAGCTTCTGGGTTTGCCTCAGCATTTTCCCCTCTCTGGCTACACCCAAGGTTTTGTACTGACATGTTTTAAATAAAAATTATGGTATGAATAGATTTGCTATTGTAGATGTGCAATATTATTTTTTATTACATAGCTGTTTAAAGTTAGTAAAAGCATCTATGCTCTGTGCAATAGTTTGCTTCTTTTATAACAATTTCAGTTTTAGCACCTTGCTTTTGGTATTTTTTCAGATAATTATTTTTGAAGTAAGATTCCCCCATGTTGCTCAGAGAAATAAAACAAAAATAGGCCAGATTTTTTTTATTAAATGTTTAAAAAAATAGAATTAATCTCGTAATGTATGAGAGTTCAGGTTCAGGATGAGAGTTTGACGTGGCGTATTACGCATTTTTCTCTCTCTTTATTTCACCCCCTCTGCATCCTTCTTCAAAATTGACCCAAAAAATCTGTGAAACATTTAATAAAAAAAAAACATGGCCTCACTTGTTTTGACATGCAGAAAATCATATTTCCAATCGTCTTCTGTACTTTTAATCCTTTATCAATTTGATTTTAAGTACAATGTTCTAATCACTTGTATTGTGTGAAAATTTAGTGTGCTTTTATAGTGGCATTATATTTATTAAGCAATTTTTATATGAATCTTAAAGAAGTGGACATGTATGTATATATATATATATGTGTATTTAATATATGTACAGTATTCTCTTATCTCATCTAAACTGGATCTTGTGCTGACCTCTGTTGACAGTTTCATAAAGGAAGGTAACCTGGTTATGGTACTGACCTATATTGACAGTTCCATAAAGGGAGGTAACCTGGTTAAGGTCTTGACCTCTATTGACAGTTTCATAAAGGGAGGTAACCTGCTTATGGGTTGGCCTCTATTGACATTTCCATAAAGGGAGGTAACCTGCTTATGGGCCGACCTATTGACCTGTTTCATAAAGGGAGGTAACCTGCTTATAGTTCTGACCTCAATTGACAGTTTCATAAGGGGAGGTAATTTGCTTATGGGCTGACCTCTATTGACAGATAACCTAGTTGATGTTACTGTATGTATGAGATTCCAGTTTAGACAGATTTCTGAATTACACAGATTTCTGTATTACATAGATGCCAGTATAACCAGAATGCATTGTTTAGCTAGTCTGTGCTGTGTTGTGTGTTTATTTATTTGTTTCAATCTGTGATACATATTTATACTGCTCTGGTGGAGACAATTCAGTAGGCAATATACACCTGTATGTTAACTAGAATGTGTGCCTTTAGTTTATAACAATGACATATTAATTGGCATCCTCACAACGTCCGGGGTCACTCGAGTCTGTGGGACCTCTGACAAATGTAGTTCTTCGAAATTTTCTTTTTGATTGGATGCTTTGCATCATGAGAAGTATCCAATCACAATTCGGCTTTCAACTCACCTTATCGATGTAAATAATGAACCACGGAAGAGATGAAAAAAAGTGTTTGTAAATTTAAATAAAAAAATTATGACGCAATTACTTATCTACAACTTTAAAAATGAGGCGACTGATATAAGGTTTAACTGCCCCATGAAATACGCTAGGTTTTGTGTATACTAATCTAAAATGAACAGAAATATACTGATATGGCTTATAAAAAGAGCAGTCTGATTTGATAGTATTTTTTAAGCATGATATCACCAATATTTTTTTCGTATAGATGGTGCAGTAAGCAGCCCGGGTTTTTATGAACTATATTTGTCAGGGGGTCCCACAGACACGAGTGAACTCAGGACCCCTGACGTTGTGAGGATGACTAATCGGAGATCACTACAAACATCTTCATTTAAGTGTGCACCGATAGCTGGATCTGAACCTGTCAGGATACAGAGGGCCATACCCACAAGGGGTAGGGAGGGAGGGGGCATAATGATTGATTGTGAGAGGGTAGGGAGGGAGGGGGCATTATGATTATGTTTTGTAATATGTTATTACTGAGAAGGCTTTGGTCTTCTCTACAATCTGTATTCAACCAAAAAAGAAAGAATGCATGTAATCAATATCTATTTATTTCATAAACCAGACAACATTCATTGCAGAAATTCTGGAATTAGATAACCACACCATTTAGGAGGTGTATATGCAGTAATATCACAAGTTGTGCACGTGTTTGCTGCCAATAGAACATTACTGTGCCCACACCATAAAACAAAAATATTTATACATGCATACTTTCTTTTTTGGTTGAGCATATAATCAAACCACACTTATTTTTTGGAGTAAGGATTTTTGAAGCAAGATCGAAGTCACTGGATGGAATGAAAATAAGATTTTGCTTGTAATAAATAAGCCTTTCCGTTTAATAAATAAATAAAAACCATCAGATATTTCTGCCACACCGAGTACAATGTTTTTGTTTATCTGAACTGTGCATTAGTCATTCAGCTTAGTGTCTGTCCGTCCATCTGTTCATTGTAATGGAACGTTAGAATCTGACTGATTAAAATAAGCAGTAGTGATTGTAGTATTCGTAAAACTCTTTAGTGTTAGGCCCACTTTCCATTAAAGGTTTTTTTTTGTGCGTTTCCGTAACTGCGTTTTTACAAGCTGATTCCTGTGCACTAGTCTTCCATTACAGAATTTGGCCTGCTGTTTTATTTATACAGAAACAAAGAACGACGCATTCGTACGATGCAGTACCAATGGACACACCAGCGCCAAAGTCATAGGTATTGGCTGTATGAAATTTAGCAAAAACGACAGAAACGCAGGGCATTTTACCACCTTGTCAAGAAGTTGGAAATTAAGTTAGAGAAACACCATGAATACTTCAGAATGTCTCTTAATTCAATTGTCACAATATTTGTTTAATAATAATTAACTTATTTTGTTAAGTAAATATTAATTTCAACATTATGATGTCACCGAGCGGAAAAGCGTGCAGAAAAATCACTCATCGATACTTTTTTCCAGCACGCTGAATATCTGCGCATGGAAACGGTACTATGCATATGCACTATATCGATAAACTCGTGTGCAGGAACGTGCAATAAATCGCTTTAATGGAAAATGGACCGTATACTGATACCTCACAGGGATGTCTGTAATAGGTGGAACCTGTCCATTTTACACCGTGTGTCGGACTTCAAATAAAGAATACTTCTTAACCAACGACTATACTTTTTGTCAGCTCATGTTACAGTACTGAACTACAACATCTCTATTTATTAATTCTCTGAAGAATTGAGTGTTGCCAAATTGGATTGACAAAATCATATCTGTAGTTAAAAAGCATATCTCCGCACAAGGCAGTCAAAGGACAATTCTAGGCAGTGTTCTGGGAGGACCTCCCCTACCCACACACACCTACACTAGTACCCTTTTGACGTCACCAATACCACATATTACTGACATAAATATGGTAAACACCAGTTATTTACAGCCATTGGGTCATTTTAGCATACAATTTTATTTTCACCTATTTTCATTTTTAATGGCATCACTTCCTTGTAATCAGTTTGCCTATCAAATAAACAAGTTGAAATGATTGTTACCTTAATGAAACTGTAGTGTAATCTGTTTTTAAAGTAAAGATCAGTTCATACTTCACTGCAAACCTCATAAAGAATGAAAATTTAGTAAAAATTGATTTACTCTTCCACTTTGGAAATTTCAGTATTTTAGTGGCCATTTTGAATGTCCCACAAAATGGCCACTATTTGGATTTCATAAACTGTTTCATCAAAATGGGCAGGGCTAAATGTATAAAAAGATAATGTTAGTGATGAAGTTAAACTATTTTTTTAATTTTTGGTATTCTGTGGAGGCCATCTTGGATTTTTATAGAGTCCATTCAAGGGGATCAAAGGAAAAAAAAAAAAAATTACGAAATATATGAAATAATTTATCCATGTCTTTATGTCAGTTACACTATTTTAATTTTCTGTATTCTGTGGTGACCATCTTGGATTTTTATAGTCCATTTTTGAAAGAAAGAAAATCGATACAAGTGGTTTTGATTTCTAGAGAATATAAGAAATTAAAAAAATAAAATAAATAAATAAAAAATTACAATTTTTAAGAATCTTTATGAAAAATTCATTTAATATATACACTATAACATTCCATAGAAAAAAATGACTTCCTAATCAGGATTGTGGTGAAATGAGAATTGACCTTGAGTTGTAATGTTTACAAGACAATAAATATTAAAATTGTATTTCAAGTTTAAATAACATTCAACGAAAGACATTAATGTGTGGTATTTACAAAATGTAAATTAATCTGACATTTTTATAACCATTTATTAAAAGTGTGATAGCTGTAGATCTGGAAAGATTTGTCATAAAAATATGTATTTTATTTATTGTTAGAGTTAAATGTCTTATGGCTAAGATTTGTTTTATAATACATTTTATTACACTTGTTGCTATAATTATTAAAAGGCCAAGAAATTAACATAAATTTATTTTTTCACTCCGATTTTTATTTCTCAGTTTTTGTTTAATTTTTAAAAAGAAAATGTTTTCCTTTTTTCGTCTACATTGATCCAAACCAAAATTATCTATGAAACACACACTTTCCCTGTGAATGAAAAATAATGTAGATTATTTTTAGTTAAAGTTAAAAAAAATTCTAAAATAGAAGTAAGAAGTTTTGTAGACATATTTCGATGGGAAAAAACAACATTAATGACAAACAATTTCTGCAGATTTTATTTCCCCCCCTATAATACTGATATTTATTATCCACATGGTTCAAGCTCCCAATGTGTGGGTTTGCCGTGGCATTTCCCTGCAGTATTTTGTCTCGTAACCAATATAGAAATCTCCATATCATCACCCTCATAACCTGTCATTTTTTACTGTATAAAATAAAATGAAAAAAAAAACTGCTGCAATTACCAGTGGTGGATCTTGGGTGGGGCCCTAAAGGCCCAGGCCCCTCTAAATTTTGTGATTGTAACATTTTTATAAATCATTATTATTAAAACAAAATTTAAGGTTAAAGAATCGGGCATCATAATATTATTATTGGGCCCCACTGTGGTGCCCTTTTTTGTGAAAGTATTTTCATTTATTACATTGTGGACACCCTCCAAATAGTCTTGCCCCCCCCCCCTAATATTTAAACGGCTGCGCTAGCAGTGCCTAAATGGATTTTCTAAATCCGCCACTGTTTACCCATCTGTGAGTATTTATTAGGACTTGCCAGATTATCATCAAATGGGTTAGGAAGAGTACAGTAGCTTGGATATTTTTACAGCTTATAGCAACTGTTCTAAGAAGTGAGTTAGACTGAAAATCTTAAAATCCAGAGCGGGTCCCCTCCCCCTTTTTCTCAATTTTTAATTTTTATTTTCCGACTGGATAGAGATGAAATTCAACAAGTTTTTCACCAGTCCTATTCACCCATCATATTTGGACCTCCACCCTTTCAGATATCCTGCATTCGCGCCTGACTTAGGTTATGATGGTGACGATATCAGGCCCGTACGCAGGGGAGGGGTTGGGGGTTGAGGGGGTGCGGGCCTGGATATTAAACAATGAAACTCCAAAATAGAAATAGTTGTAAAAATTAGAACATGGTCCAAGAAAGTTGCGGCTCAGCAACAGATAGGTAAGCAGGGTTAGAATATGCAGGTTTTTCTGAAGGGGGGGGGGGGGCTTGGGGTAGACTGAATACTTACTTGGGGGGTGGGGAGCTTTTCTAGATGGCGGGAAATTCACATTCCTGCCTCTATTCCTGCATTCTAAGAAGCCTGTGAATGACCTTAAATTGCTTCAAATTTCATTGTTTTTTTTCTGATTGAATTACAAATAGTTATACAGTCACTTTATATGGAAAAACGGAACATACGTTTGATAAATTTGAAGTTTTACCTTTCACGCCAAATCAGCCTTTCTGTATCGTCAGTTGTAACGTTGTGGAAAAGCGCTGAATGATCACGAGACGATGACGTATTGTGCGCGAGTCCCAAACGTTATAAGTTGAAACTTTGAAACTAAAAGTCAAATCTCCACTAGACGATCGACCGTGCGAAATGCCCCAAGACGATGAAAATCCCCCCCCCCCTTTCCCTTTCTTTTCCTTCCTCTTTTTCTCTTCTTCTCTTGTTCTGGATATAAGGGGGGCGCGCGCCGCGTGCGCCCCCCCTAAATCCTCCTTTGGTTCATTCTGACATATTAATTTTATTTAGAGGAAACCAGCTGCCGCCACATTTAAAGAGGTAACCGACTATTTCATTAGCATTAATTCTAATACTTTTTGGTTGGATGTCTCGCTTGGCTAATAGCGCTTCCAGCTGTCAGTAAGAACCAAGTGATTTGTGTCTTTCATACGTAAACGTTTACACCCCGGATATGATGGGCAGGCACAGCGGTTCTATCCGTTCGTACGGTAGCCGCGCGCGAAAGTTGGTAAACAGCAACGGCGCGACGAAACCAATACTTTGCCCTTTCACATGCAAATGTTATGAGAGTACACAACTTTGTCAGTGGAAATTTTGATACACCAGGTTGCCAACAGCGTAAAGGATAAGATCCAAGTAATGTTCTTGCTTTGAAAGAAAGCATTTACGCAATCATGCCGAAATTAGGGCGACGAGTAAGTATTTGTCTCTTAGTTTTAAGTACTTTTTGTTATCGTTTTATATTTTAAATTGTGTATGGATTGTTAACTTTTTATTGAGTGTCTGAAGTACACTTAAATGGATACTTTTTCGATCAACTTAATGTTAGTTTATATAAATAATTATGTTTTATTATTTAGAGTGTTTTTTTTTCTTATTAATATTATGATTTTGTTTTTAATAATAGTAATTATTTATGTGTCACACAACCAAAACAGTTGAAAGAACGTGATAAACTTCTGTGGGTTGATATTGATAATGATATGTTTGATAAATGTATAATGTGTATATATTTTATCTTAACTCAAATACTCTTTTTTTTCTTTTTAAATTTTAGTCTCAAAATAATTTAGTTTATGAATAGTTTAAAAAAAAATCTTTTTAAATTTTATAGATAATTTATCCAATTGGATATCAAAGATGAATCTGTTATTGTATTAACCTGTTTATCAGTGTTTTTAAATACAGTTTTAGTATAATGATATCAAGTCTTCTAATAATTTATAACCATGACCTCTTTCCCCAACCCATCCCCAAAAAATAAATAAAAGAGAAAAATTTGGAGGTAGTTGCTCATTTGCCATTTTGCTAGATATGATCCTACTTTTGAACATCTTACATCAAAGTTTATTGGCAAATGTGTGGGTGAGTTAAATATGTTAGTGAAAATTCAGAAAAAATTATTTAGAAATCAAATCTGGCTGTTTGAAAGTAAACTTTAAATGCATAGTCCCACAGACCCTTGACCTAATTAATTTCCAAACAAAGAATTAATTTTAAATATAAACATTT
>JAULBS010137847.1:0-12921 GCA_032355785.1 Symmetromphalus regularis | reverse complement strand
TCTCTGTCTCTCTGTCTCTCTCTCTCTCTCTCTCTCTCTCTCTCTCTCTCTCTCTCTCTCTATCTCTCTCACTCTGTCTGTCTCTATAAAAAAAAAACACTACTCCACCAAGCAACTATTCTCCTACATTTTCTGTCACTGTATAACTTTTACAGCAACAATGTGTGACATAATACTGTTACTTCCATTAGACTCGGGAAGAAGATAATGTCAAAAGGATTGTCTTTTCTTTCTAAGAAAATGAGAAAAAAATAGGATGAAAGAGTTTTTTCTTGGTTCTTTCATTATCTTATTATCACGAGATCTCAAAGATGGTGGTGTTGAGATGAGGGTAAAATCAATACGTCACAATGATGGGGAAAGCCTCTGGTTAAGTATTTCATTAACATGTTTACAAAGTCTCCTTCATTTTGTGTTCTACAATGTAACAAACTTCAAAGTAACAAGTCAAAAACTTTTTTCTTCTAAAAATTTCAGATAAAGTAAAAAACAAAAAGATAATAAAATGAAAATATTAAAATATTAAAAACAATAATGGTTGCTCCCTTTTTCTACAATGAGTCTGGTGTCCAGATAATAACTTACTTTTTTTAGGCCTAAATCTGAATCATATTAAAAGTAATACTGGATGTCTATGTATTTCCACATTACATAAAAGAAAGATATGTTATGTGGAAATGAATACACACATCTAGTATTACTTTTTATATTCATGTAATACAGATTTAGGCCTAAAATAAGTAAGTTATTTTCTGGGCACCTGACCCTATATAGAAAAAGGGACCAACCAACTCTGTTCGCTAACTTTTACCATTCAAACCAAATCCAGTGCCACTTTTGTTACTAAAATATAACACCACCAACCCCCCCCCCCCTCAAAAAAAACATTTTTTTTTTTTTATATAAAAATAATAATAATATCTTATGTAAAATATAGGAAGATTCCTTCAATAGACAAAAGAACTAACAACTCCCATATATTTGATACCTAAAATCCAATTTAAAAACCTAATCCTTTGGGAGCATTATGAGACAAAGTTTCTTTTCGTTTACTGTTTGCAAGAAAAAGATATCAACAGAAAGCAAGAAAAAGATCTCAACAGAACTTATTTCCAAAGCAGATTAGCTGAAGATGAATCAGATTTACTGGAGAAAAAAGAACTTGCATTAAACACAGTAATGAAATCGCTTCACAATTACAGGACGAAAAAGTCCAAAGAGAAATGCAAGAATCAATATCAGCAAATCCTTTTCCAGCGTTTTTTAACACATTTGATAATAAACATGTAGCAAACATTCATGTTAGTACAGGGGGAATATATCCCACAATTCTCCCCACTAATTCCATTAATACCCACTGTATTCATGTAGTTACAACATAACTTAGAGCAAGCAGTTTCAAAATGCAAAGAATAATTTACTGTAAATTAATGCGAGCAACTTATTAATGCGAAAAATGCGACAACGCTTCTAACATTGCCGCGATGAAAAATACGGTACTATAGTCTGTTTACACTATTTATAGTACAGACTGCTTTCAACCTGAAACTAAAATAATATGATAACAGCAAAGTTAGTTTTTACTTGATGTGGACTTCAAATATTTTGCAGAGGCATTAATAAGAATACATATTTTTGTGCAATTCTGCACAGACTCAATAATTTCATGACGCATTAATTTCATGATTTACAGTATAATTTCCTTCTTGAAAGGACCTAATTGCAGTTTGGGCTATTTTCCATTCCAACCAGTGGTCCACTAATGGCTAATCAAAGGATGTGGTATGTGCTGTCCAGTCTGTGCATATAAAACATCCATTGCTGCTTATTAGAAACAGTAGTATATGTGGCGGCAGGTTTCCTCTAAATAAATATGTCAGAATGATCATATGATTGACATCCAATAGCCGATGTTAAGATAAAAATCAACGTGCTCTAGAGGTGTCATTAAATAAAACAAACTTTACTTTTCCTTCCTGAATTTTTTTTAATACTAAGAGATGTGAATGAATAACCCAGTCCACAATGTTTCAAATTGTATGATGCTAAAATATTTAATTTTTTTAAAATAGTTTTTACCATTTTTCTCAATTAATTGGAGATGAAACTGCTGGGATTTGTCCAAAAATAATAAAATGTTCAAAGACCACACAACACCTGAATTGGTTGAGCTTTTTTCTTCATTTTTTTTTTGTTAGTCAAGTTTGCTGGAACATTCTAAATACATTAAACCATTCTAAAAACCAGAATTACTGATAGATCAAGAAGACTTTCATCTTTGTTAATACATATGGTAAGTTTAATAACCACATGTGCACCATTTCCACTCTGAGACATAAAAAAACCAGGCTAAAAGAAAGACTGAAAAGGACCAAAATGGACTGAAATGGACGCAAATGGATCAAAAAGGACCGAAATGGATTGCCGAAATGGACCACATTTTATCCTGTAAACAAATTACAGAACATTTACATTTTCCAGAAGTTGTAACATCCCCTTCTTCTGGTATTTTAATATTGTTTATTAAAGAAATAATATATATATATTGAAGAAGGGGATATTACAACTTCTGGAAAATATTCTGTAAATAGTTTACAGGATAAAATTGTTGTCTATTTTAGTCTTTATTGGATCCATTTTGGTCCTTTTCGGTTTTTCGTCGGACGGTAAAAAATGTACCATTCTCCCAATTTCAACCAATACTAGCATGCTATTCTATTCTCCAACTCTTTTATTGATACAATGACTATTTGCCATGTTCCCTTAATTCCTACTCAAGTTAACATTGACCATTTATAGATCATTTTAATTTCAAAACTTCTATTAATTTCCTAATTTCTTCTTGAAATTTCTCTTAAAGTAAAGTTTGTTTTATTTAACGATGCCTCTAGAGCACATTGATTTATATTTTATTATCATCTATTGGACGTCATACATATGGTCATTCTGACATAATGTCTTTGGAGGAAACCCACTGCCACCACATAGGCTACTCTTTCCAATAAACAGCAAGGGATCTTTTATATGCACCGTCCCACAGACAGGACAGCACATACTATGACCTTTGATAAACCAGTTGTGGACCATTGGTTGGAACAGTAAATACCCCAAATGAAATTTCTCTTAAAACCCACCACAAAAAATCATTTTGAAATCATCCTCTTATTTTCTATTAAATGCCGTTAAATTTTAATGTATAATTTTATTTCGTTTCAAAACATGATTACATGATTTTATTCAAACTAATTAATTTATAATACTATATTGAACATAATGACCATGAAACTGGTTATATTTTGGCTACTCATTAAATGTTATAAGCAAACAGGATAAAGAACTAATTTTGTTTTAAGACATATTTCTGGATAAAAACAGTTTCCGAGCAGTCATCTCCGTTACATTGATTAGCAGCAAGGGATCTTTTATTCTCTTTGAAACAGACATGACAGCATGTACCACAGTTGTCGAACAAGAAATAGTCCAAATCGGAAAAATATTTTTTTTATTTTTTAGTTTTGTTTTGTTTAATGACACCACTAGAGCACATAGATTTATTAATCATCACCTATTGGATGTCAAAAATTTGGTTATTTTGACACTTCACCAAGTATGAGCCAACCTCTTAACGGGTTTTGAACCACTTTCTTCAGCTTGAGAGTCCGATGTTGTGCTACTGAACCACCGAGGCTCACTGGACTAAGAAGATTGATGATGCTAAGGGGGAACTTGAACTTGACAGAAATGTCCATACAAAAACGATCGATGCAAATTACACATAATTGATTTGTCAAATTTCATAAGTTCTGAATTGAGCATCACAAATGGTGGCAAATACAGTTTCAGATACATACTATTGAGAGGATAAAAAAAGTAGCAGGAACTCAAACAAAATCTGTAAAGGAATCAATATAAAATTACTGTAAGCTGCTTTTTGCATTGCATTCCCTTGCTATTAGATGCAGACGTTCTCTGAGAAACAACAATTTGAATCATAGCTGAAGATGATGATTTCCAACCAAAGAGTATAAAGAAGACCAAGTACTGAATGATTTTATTCAATTGCATAATCAATGAACTCCAAGATCTTCATACTACAATGGCGGCAAGAGAGTTCTGTATGAAGAAATGAGAATGGAGACAGTATTAAAATACTATAATTGTAAGAAACCTATCAAACATGTTTCGTCATAGTATGATAACATACTTCTGAACACTCAAGCAGTAGAGTATCCGCTGGTGAAGTGAGAATGGAGACTGTATTAAAATACTATAATTGTAAGAAACCTATCAAACATGTTTTGTCATAGTATGATAACATACTTCTGAATACTCAAGCAGTAGAGTGTCCGACGGTGAAGTGGCCATTGAATCGATTCTTCTCAGTGGACCCATTTGCAGTTTGTGCTATTTACCCATTCCAATCAGTGGTCCACAACTGATTCATCAAAGGCCATGGTATGTATTGTCAGTATGAAAGTATAGAAGACTCCTTGCTGCTTATTGGAAAGATTAGCATATTTGCAGCAGGTTTCCTCTAAAGAAATATATCAGAATAACCATATGATTGACGTCCAATAACCGATGATAAAATAGAAATCAATGTGATCTAGAGGCGTCATTAAATAAACTAACTTTACTTTACAATTGCATAATCAATAAACTCTAAAATCTTCATGTGACAATGGTAGTAAGAGATTTCTGTATGGAGAAATGAGAATGGTGACTATATTAAAATACTGTAATCATATGAAACCTACAAAACATGTTGATCAAAAGAAACCTATAAAACAAACCGGAAGTACAAAGTTGTAATATACCGGTAGTAATGTATACTCTTCAGTGGGAGTGTTTCAAACTATTATTGTTAACAGGGGATCTGTGAATAAAAAATGTATAATAAATTTTAAAAATAAATAAATAAAGAGAATGAAGGTGACATAAACATTTAGTTTAATGACACCACTAGAGCACATTGATTTACTAATCATTGGCTATTGGATGTCAAACATTTGGTTATTTAGACATGTAGTCAAGTGTGAGGCAGCCTACAATGGGTTTTGAACCACTGTCATCAGCTTGAGAGTCTGATGTTCTACCGTTGGACCACCGAGACGCACTGTGACATAAACAAGGATCTAAAAAACCTACAAAATTGTACAGTTGGTTGTAGTATAGTAACAGGATTCTTTACAACAGAGTGGACCCATTTGCAGTTTGTGCTATTTTCTGTTCCAACCAGTGGTCCACAACTGGTTTATCTAAGGCCATTGTATGTGCTGGCCTGTTTGTGGGATGGTGCACATAAAAGATCCCTTGCTGCTTATCGAAAGGAGTAGCCTATATGGCGGCAGTGTGTTTCCTCTAAAGACATATGTCAGAATGACTATATGTATGACGTCCAATAGCCGATGATTACATAAAAATCAGTGTGCTCTAGAGGCATCGTTAGATAAAACAAACTTTACTTTTACTGTACAAGAGAATGAAGGTTACACTATAAACAATGATAAAAATAAATCAACAAAACAAGTGTATAGATGTAATACAGGAAAGGCTCAGAAAATTGTCAAATGATAAAAAAGAAGTCACAATTGATATATACATATAAGAAACAGAAGTTTTCATTTTCAGCCTAATGGATATAGTCAAATGCTCATTCTATTAATTATAATTAAAAACCAAATACAAATGGTTAACACCAAGTTAATTCAGTATTTTTCATAAACATTTCAACCATATAAAATTTTCTAATTTGTCATCAATTATGGTTGGTTGGTTGTATTTATTTTCATTCTTATATCCAATTAAGGTTCAAGCATGCTGTCCTGGGCCCATAGCTCTGCCTGTCTATCCAGATCAAAGTTTAGTGTTAGTAGTAGACACGAAACCCACTGCCGCCACACTGATGTAGCTACTATTAACGATAAGCAGCAATGGATCTTTTATATGCACTATCCCACAGACAGGATAGCACATACAGGAAAAAACCAGTTGTGGACCACAGAGCCTTGCAGGGTTGGAGCTGATATTGAGATTAACAGTCCTATGCCTGAACTGGGATTTAATCTCAGTACCTACCAGCCAAGAGTCCAATAGCTTAACCGCTGTGCCACTAGGGCGCAATTATGATTTGTTTGGAGTCACATTGGTTTTCTCATTTTCTCCAAGCTAATAAAACTTGTGTAAAAAACTAGCTAATTTGTAGCAAAACAATAAATTTCTTGAACTTCCTTTTTTTTCGTTTTTATCTTCAATTACCTTTCAAAAGGGCAGTATTTCTCTAGAGAATTTTCTGTGAAATGGAAACAAAAATCACGCGATCAATTTCAGATATATCAACATTCATTATCATTAATCTTCTAATGTTAGTTTCTCATTGAACTCATGCAGATTTTTTAAAAGGCTTTTTTTATATCTTAATGTCTATTTCGAAAAATTAGTAAATGTGAAAGGAAAATCTTTTTTTTTAATCTTTTTTTTTTTTTTGTATGTTATTTTGAAATGTGTGTAAAAATGAGTTTAAAATCTTGTAAGAAATATATTTTAAATTATTATTATTATTTTTTATTTAAAGAATAAACTTCTTTTGAAATATATGTAAAGATGAAAATCTTGTAAGAAATATATTTTAAAAGTTTTATTATTATTAATTTTTTTTTAATGAAATGCTATTTTCAAAATGTGTGTAAAGATGAGTTGAAAATCTGGTAACATATATTTTAAAATTATTTTTATACATTTTTTAAAAGAACAAACTATTTGAAATATATGAAAAGATGAAGTTCAAATTTTTTAAACAAATATGGTTCAAAATGATTTTCGTTTTTAAAAAAACCCTTTTTTTAAAGGTTCATTTTGAAAAGTTTGTAAAGATGAAACTGAAAATCTTAACAAACATTGTTAAAATAAATTTTTATTATTTTCTCTAAATATTCATTTCGAAAGGTTTGTAAATATGAAGACTTAAAATGTTATAACAAATTTGGTTCAAACATTATCTTTTTTCTAAAACCTTTTTTCAAAAGTTCATTTTCAAAAATTTATAAACATAAAAAGTTTAGAATCTTGCAACAAATATAACCCCTTTTTTTCAGAAATTCCTTTAAAAAAATTGTTCCTATAATGAAATGAAAATGTTACAACTGTGGCAGGTTTCATAAAGCTAGTGATCTTCACTGACAAGTTAATTTCACAAACAAAAAAACCATGTTAGTTTCACATACTGTGAAATACACGTGAAACCAAGTGAGTTATATCAACCAATCATAGTGCAGGAAATGAGATATGGGATGGCTTGAAACAAATGTGTTTAAAAAAATTAAAATGGCACTTTCAAATGTATATTTGTGGCGTTGGGTGAGTTATATATTTGATTTCTTTTTTGTTTAACGACATCACTAGAGCATATTTAGATCGGTATAAAAAAAATCCCTGTTAATGAAAGGTTTTGCCAGTGTTGTAACAGCAATGAAATACGAGGATGAGAAGCATTTTTTATTGTCATGTGCATTATATATTCCTTTAAGAAAAAACTTATTTTACAATCTATATTGCATGTGTCCATACCTTATAAATTATACAACTAATCAAATATTTACTCTCCTTTTGGATCCATCTTCTTTGCAGGCACCATTAATTGCCCATTTTATATATAACAGTTTTAAAATAAGGAAGAGCAAAGTTAGGGTTTCTTAGATTTTATATCTGTAGGAAATGTTTATGTGTATGCATGTGTATGTGTGTTTATGCGGTGGTTATGTAAGAGGTTGAATGAAGTATTTCTATGGACAAATCAAATGTTTATATTTTAAATTAATTCTTTATTTGGTAATTAATAAGCTCAAGGGTCCGTGGGAGTATACGTTTAACGTATGTTCATGAACGTAATTTTGTTCATGTAAAAAGGCGGACGTACGTTTTAAACATACGTTAAACATATAATAAAAGTATGTTTTTTATATAAATGTTAAACATACGTTAATGACATACACAGTAACATGGAAAGGGCTTCTGTATATATTTATAACTTTCACTGTTGTTATGGACACCATCTTGGTTGCTTAGGAAGGTATATTCAATATGATAATTTTTTAATATCCGTTATACATTTCTGAATTAAGGATAACAAAAATCCTACAAAGGCCACTTTTCTAATTACTTTAGACAACTGTTTTATCATTGCTAAGAACACCTTGTTCATTACTAGGGAAAGAAACATAAATACTGATATGTTAAATGTACGTTAAACATGTGTTCTGTTAAACATATGTTGAAAGACTCCCCCCTCCCCCGTCCCCCTCCTTACGGGACTGAATAAAAGAAACATTTCTGAAAAATCCAAAAAGCATTTCATATTCAATAATTTGTAATATGATTAATTCCAAATAACTTCAAGAACAGACTGAAATACATCAACAGTGCAGAAACATTTCCAGGGGGCTTTAATCCCCTCCCCCATTTGGTCAGGGTTTTTTCCGTCATAATTTGGTCGTATGCAACTTTACCCTCTTCAAGGTTAAAATATTTAAAATAGTTTGATCTTCCTTAAAGAAAAAAAAATGGTCTCGGCCCCCGATGTATTCATTAATGCCGAAATCTCGTTTACAAAGTCTGTAATAAAATAATAATTTAAAAAATAATAAATTAATAAAAATTAAATTTAAATTATAGATATTAGCAGTAACAGGTCCAAGGTGAGGGTCCAGGAGTTCGGATCCCCCTTTTCTGGTATTATTTAAAAATTATTTAAAATTTAATAATATTTTTTTTTACAATTAACCACTACCCATCACATTTGGACCCCCCCTTTCAAAAATCCTGCATCCGCCTCTGTATTCAGGCGCGGATGCAGGAATTCTGAAACGGAGGTCCAAATGTAGATTTCTGAAAAGGGGGTGTCTAAAAGTGATGAGTGAATAGAAATAGGGGAAAATGGTTAATTTTCACGTTTTCCACTTGAAAAAAGGTTTTAAAAATATATTAAACAATCGAGAAAAGGGGGCTCCTGAACCCCTGAGTATTAAAAGTTATAATAGTACTCATTTAACAGGCGCGGATCCAGGATTTCTGAAAGGGGAGAATCCAAATTTGATATTTGAATAGGATTGGGAAAAAAGGGTTAATTGTCGCGTCCTTCCCCTGGGAAAATATATATTAAAAAAAACTTTACAAATTGCGAAAAGGGGGATCCGGACCCCCTGGACTCCCCTCTGGGTCCTCTACTGTTTAACGTACCTGAATAGCTGTTGTGATAATCAAGATGATAGCTAGCACAGCCAGCGAGACGGAGCGGTTAAGCAGAAGACCCAAACGTACGAAGAACCGCTTACCGCACGTGCGTTTCAGTGGGGGCAGGACCAGCAGAGCGCACGCCAGTAGGAACATGACGGTAGCGCTTGTGGGCGGAGTAGCGCCGTCTCCTTCCGACGACAGACAAGCCAGAAAGCCAGAAACCCTTCCGCTATTTTGCACAGGCATCCGAATTGTTGATTCTCTTAGAATAAAACGTTTACTCTGAAACCACTGACGCAACATTTCCATTTTAACAATCTTAGGTTAAAAAGAGAAATATCCAGAAAAAATTATGTTCACAAATTAGCGGAGTAGGAACAAATAAATAATTCAACAAGGTACAAGTTAGGCAATAAACGGATGACGTAACGTAACATGACGTCAAGTGATATTCGCAAACAATGTTACGTTGCTAAGATTGTGTTGTTTCCAAGTTGGTTTAGTTTTGTTACGTTCATTCCTAAATAAAAGCGCAGGTTAGGGATATGGTGAATTTTTAACAATAAATGAAGTTAGCTCAGTGTTCTGTTAAACACACGCTGAACTGGAAAAACCATACAAAATGGCATCGCCCAAGAAAAATTAAAAGATGAAAGATTTTACGAGTTTTAAAGACATTGAGGTTTCTCGTGAATCGGAAGGTAAAATATCACAATTTACAAGAATTACATGGAATACCAGTAGCGGATCCAGGGGATCAGGACTTGCCCCCTCTCCCTTTTTTATCGAATTTTTTTTTTTAATTATTTTTTTTTTTTTACCTTTTACCGAATGGAAGGACATGAAAATTAACCATTTTTCTCCTTTTCTCTTTACTTATCTAAAGCATATTAGGGAAAATCAATAGCCTCTCTGAAATCCTACATCCACGCCTTAAGCTGTTGTAGGTAAAGCATGAAATGCTTATCTAGGCTACAAAAAAGTAAAGTTTGTTTTATTTAACGACGCCTCAAGAGCACATCATATCTTCGGCTATTTTACGTCAGTGATATGGTCATTCTGACATTTTTTTTAAGAAACCCGCAGCCGCCACATAGGCTACTTTTCCGATAAGCAGCAAGTGGTCTTTTATATCCACCGTTCCACAGACAGGATAGCAAATACCACGTCCTTTGAGGAACCAGTTGTGGACCACTGGTTGGAATGGAAAATAACCCAATCTGCAAATGGGTCCACTGAGAAGGATCGATCCGACGACCGACAACTTCACGGGCGGACTCTGCTACATCCCGCTCCCATCTGGAATATCCATGTTTTATTTTCGTTTTTAACGTTATTCTAGTAAATTAGCGTCAATCCAAATTAGCAGATTTAGGGGGGGTGCGTGCGCATCCGTCGCACCCCCGCCCCCAACCCCCACCCCGGCGTACGGGCCTGCCAGAGCAGAATCAACATCAATCGATAAAATTGAGTATCAAATCATGACTAAGGAATTCCCCATTACGTTTATAGATCCAAAATGGCGGACAGCTTGCAAAAATTCCATGACAAAAATAACTTCATAAGGGCGACAACTCTACACACTACTGATGGTTGCATACTAGTACTAATTAAAACATTTTCGATCGTTCGATATTTTGTTGAGTAGGAATTATTCACTTACTAGTTAAAATAGTCTTAAAGGCATACTCCCACGGAATTTAAGGGGCTTTGTGCTCTAAATATTGATTACGAATGAAACATACATGTATTTTTTTATACTAGATCTCGTTTTCATATCACGCAAGACATTTTAACTAAAGCATGGTATAGATGTGGATTTCGGAAAAGGGGGCGTCCAAAAGTGATGAATAGAAAAGAAGATTTTTTTTTTTAATTTTCAGGTCCTGAGTCCCCCTGGATCCGCTACTGGAAGCGATGAAGGAATAATGATACTGACCGTGACAAGGATTGTATAGCCACTTAAGTAAAAATACAACGACTACGCTACAAACATTTCATCAGATTTCTTACAAGAAATGAGGCAGAGTTTCATCTTTTTTAACCCCTTTACATTGGTCCCATTTAAAAACATTTATAATGTAGCACTAGTATTTAATAAAATGGTGGATGTTTAGTATAGTGAATTATAGAATGTTGAGAGCAGCATGCGCGGTTCCATGGGGGCGCACCCGGCGCACACACCCCTCCCCTTAATTTTTGGGCAATGAAAATTTTTCTTGTAAAACCTAAGCGCAAGTACAGGCCAACGCAGCAATTACAAGTCCCTCCAAAGTTGCGCACCCCCTACTCACAATTGCTGGAACCGCCCCTGTGCATATATTCGTTATTGGACACACGGAATATTATTAATCCTAAAGCAATTTATAACCAATTTAAAGAAGAGGATGATTTAATGATGGAATTTATATTTAGTTTTGTTTTAAATGTTTTGGACATATTTTTAGTATGTATGTAGTGCTATTTTGCTATTTGTGAGCTTTGTATATATAATTCCAAGTACAAATTGTTTCACAAGTTAACGTATTGCAGTTTGATGTTTTGGCTGACACATCACATAATGCGCTTCTTCATTTAAAAAAAAAATTTTTTTAGTTTGTTTTCCAGGAAAGTAGAATTGTGATTTCTATGAGATATCTGCGTATTTACTATTTCATAACAAATCATGTAATATTAGTATACAGTGAATTAATAAATGAAAAGAAAAACAATTATTACAAAAAAGAAAAGGTAGTAAAATGTTTCTTGCTGTTTTGTTGTTAACCAGCATAAGATATTGAGTTAACAACATTTATTTTTGTTTTAAAAACTTAGTCCTATTGAAATATTAATTAAAATATAATAATAAATGCACGCCAACAAAAATATCTGGTTAAGGGAAATAACTCTGTCAAATGCATTCTTTAACTGAATACTTTCCCTTCATTCTATATGCAATCAGTAAAAAGTAAAGTTTGTTTTATTTAACGACGCCTCTAAAGCACATTGATTGTTCTTATTATCGGCTATTGGACATCAATCATATGGTCATTCTGACATTTTCAGAAGAAACCCGCTACCGCCACATAGGCTACTCTTTCCAATAAGCAACAAGGGCTCTTTTATATCCAGTCCTACAGACAGGGCAGCACATTCCACGGCATTTGATGAACCAGTTGTGAACCACTGGTTGGAACGGAAAATAGCCCAAACAGCAAATGGGTCCACTGAATATGTAATCAGAAACTAATGACGTAAATAAAACGATACCATCCTGTTTCAAAGTTTCACATCACCATTAATTCAAGCACGCTGTTAGTGCAATTACTGTCAGAAAACAAGCTATACATATGGCTCGGATGCAGGATTTCTGAAAGGGGGGTCCAAATGTGGATTTCTGAAGAGGGGGGTGTCCAAAAGTGATAAGTGAATAGAAATAGGTAAAAATATTGTTAATTTTCACGTCCTTCCTCTCGTAAAAGGGTAAAATAAAAAATCGAGAAAAGAGGTGTTCTGACCCCCTGGACTCTCCACTCGGGATCTGATACTGTACATTGTGTCACGCTATCAACAAACATCATTGATGTTCACACGTTCGTAGGACAACTACCTTGTTATTATTATGTGCAAAAATACCTGTAGGTAGTGCCATAAATAAAATAATAATTTAAAAAAACAAAATAATAATAAAACAATGTCATTAAATTTTAA
>JAULBS010137846.1:2204-27752 GCA_032355785.1 Symmetromphalus regularis | reverse complement strand
GAGTGGAATCTTGTTCACTTAATTTCACACCAGTCATCCTTTGCAATCGCTTTAGTCTGGGTTGGGTGGAATCTTGTTCACTTAATTTCACACCAGTCATCCTTTGCAATCGCTTTAGTCTGGGTTGGGTGGAATATTGTTCACTTATTACACACCAGTCATGCTTTGCAATCGCTTTAGTTTGGGTTGGGTGGACTCTTGTTCACTTAATTTCACACCAGTCATGCTTTGCAATAGCTTTCATCGTCTGGAATTTTGTTCACTTAATTTCACACCAGTCTTGCTTTGCAATAGCTTTCATCGTCTGGGTCGGGTGGAATTTTGTTCACTTATTACACACCAGTTCACTCAACAGTACAATCTTCAGTCACCCAGAGAGCCTATCTGGTGTAATGCAGAGCAACACGACGCACCATAAAAAAGGCCACAACTCTTCTGCCAGTCTACCACAACACTCCTGCCAATCTACCTCAACACTCAAGTCATCTGTTCTTCGGTATACGACGTGTTGCATGCATTCTCCCCAAGGGCTGGCTACGTACTTGTAACTAGTTTCTCACACGATGTTCTTTCTCCACGGGTGGAAATGCTCCCACAACCTCCTGCACATTAGGCCATCGCTCTACTTACCACTAAGCTGGATCCCTAAGGCTGAAGGTTGTGGAGATAACGAGAAAACAGGAATGATTTCAAATTGTTTTATTTGTCTAGAAATAAATTTAAAAAATAAAATAAAAAAACAATACAAAAGTTAACATTCGTTTTGGCATCTATTGATAAACAATAACAAACATTTAATGACCTCTGAATGAACATTTTAACACTTATTAAGGGTTTTTCATTTCACAATAAAATACAAATATTACTCGAGAATATAGCACCAAAGCATTTATTCGCTGATGTCAATTCAGACTCTTATTTACAAAAGAAATGGATCATTCTTAACGTAAGTGAGAAAACCAAATATCTTGTTCTTTTGGCTTTAATTCACTGAATTTCTGTTGTTCTTGTAAAGTAAAAGAAAGAAACCAACAAACATAGAAATACTCAGAAAATTTAAGTAATTAAAAGAAAATCAGTTATATACATTGTATCCCTTGAAATTAAGAAAACAACCTCGGCAAAATGCTGTAAAATGTCTCAATATTAATAGGTCTACATATTTTCATTTACATTTTCCTAATTGTCTAAAACACAAACTATAATTTATCTTCAATTTAAAAAAAAAAAAAAAACACCTTAAATTCCAGCGGAATTGCTGATGACATTTAGTTAAAAACAGCAATTCCGTGTAATTTCTTAATCTATCTTCAATTTAAAAAAAACAAAAAACCTTAAATTTCAGCAGAATTGCTGATGACATTTAGTTAAAAACAGCAATTCCGTGTAATTTCTTAACCAATTTGACACATCTAGTGTCTGTAGTTGCTCAAAATTCATTTTAAGAAGCGTATTTGAATGCAAGTCAGTACCTACATTAGCTGCCCAAAATGGAAGTACATGCAGCAATCACATTATAGTTATTATGGATTGCATTGCCATTATTTAATCTGCATACTATAAACCACTTGACAACAAACATATTTAATGGTACTTTTAAAAACATTTACAACTAGCAATTATAATAACTATAATGAAACAGATTCATTAAATTTTATAAAAACATGAACATTATGTCCTAGACATTTTTATTATAAACACCACTATATTGGTTATCAATAGGTTTTTAATACAAAGGTAGAACATACAAAGCGTTAAGTGTTCTAGTCATATTTAGCAATACATGTACATGGAATAAGCTAAACACTGTATCCCTGATATGGTCTTGGCATTAGTTTATTTGAACACAGCATTCTGTACATACAGTGGGAATGAATCATGGCCTGTGAACAAATTTAAATGTTATTAAAACGTGTATTGAAATCCAGTATTTAAAAAAAAAAAAATTATGAACACTACTTAATGGGTGGTAGGAGGGCCAGAAAATTAGTACTATCTGTATGAACAGGAAAATGTGAATAACTGAACAGCTCCAAAGTGCACTAAACACTTATTTCAGGAAAAACTTGCCCACACACAAAATGGTTTATTCCAAAAACTTTACTTCAGGAATAACCTACCTCACAAATCGGTTTATTCAGAAAACTTCAGGAATAACCTACCTCACAAATTGGTTTATTCAGAAAGCTTACTTCTGGAATAACCTACCTGACAAAACGGTTTATTCTAAAACATTACTTTAAGAATAACCTACCACACAAATCAAGTCTTTTTCATAAAACGTATAGGGAAACTATTTGATAGAACGTCAAAAATAAGAAAAATAAAAGCAAAAAGTCTATGAGAGCAGTCATCGTTCACAAATTTCACAGTAGATTAAACCCTGAGACTAATCATCTAACTACACTTAACAATGCTGATATTGTCATTGTAATCAGGCCAGGCTAGGGCATGGGGTTAGGTGGGCCAGGTAGCACGGGCCTACTCGTATAACATTGATTACAAAAATACTTAATGAGCAGTTTGAAATGGGGGCCAAGATTTCCCACTTGGCCTGGGTCTATTACCTGCTTTGCATGGGCCTGATTGTAATGAATGATAGTGCAAATCTCAGTGTGGGTCTCAGAATAGTGACGGTTCATTATATGGGTTAAGTCAACAATGGTGACCTTGCTGCATGTAATAGCATCTCAGTATTTCCATCAAGATAGCATGCTATGCACATTTAACTTACAATCGTTATAATGCTCAACTTAACATACACGTTTAATTAACAAAACAGATGTCCCTTTTGAGATTAATGCAAATGGGACATGCGACAGTCTATATGAAATTTGAGATGGTGTGTGAGCTACTCAAATTTAATGTCAAGTATAAAATGGATACTATCTGAATATAAGATTCCTTACAATTGCTGCAATGCTAATCATGGATTTACCTAGCTTTTATAAAAATGGGGTACCGTGGACTCACCTGCTTCTTTTCTGATGGTCTCAACCTAAAACCCAAAGGTCCACAATTTAGTGCTCTCAGAAAACAGGTTTTGCATTTAGAAAAAAATATTCATTGTGTCTTAATTTTTATCTGTTTTATACTGAATAAATGAATTCTTTTTTAATGGTACTAAAATGTCCCAGTACACCCTCCACCCCACCCTCTAGTTTATTCATGACTAAGTCCATTATGAGCATGGGATGCTGTGTCTCTAATTTTGGGGGTCCCGATGACATTTTATTGCGTCCTTTATGCAGGTTTTGCAAGTCAGGTAAATCCCTGCTAATTATAAATGTTTATCTCAGAGATTCCCAACATGAGGTAAATTTAGCCCCCAGATGGGTAAATTTCACCTACCCAGGGGGTAAATTTGCTTATTGACTGTCTGGTTCAGGTATACCTGTATCTGTTCATCATTAATTTGTTCATAAGTGACATAACATTGTTATGTGCTATTATTGGTTATTTGAACTTAATATTTTAACATTTTCCCTTTGTCAGTTGCTTTATTAGTCTAATAATAATAATGGTAGCTGTATTATGGTAGAAGTGTAAACTCAAATTACTGAAAAAACAGGGTGGGGGTAAATTTACTTTAGAAATTGACAAAAAAGGTTGGGAATCCCTGATTTTTGTAGTTATATGAATGTCAGCGAATTACTTTATCTAGCAAAACTAAATTACTACACTACATCTACAAGGAAAGTGATTAATAGACACAACACAACTAATTATTGTGATAAAAAACTATTAATATCAAATACTAAATGGAACGCAACATTTTACAACCTTTTTTTTTCTGGACGTAAATTAAAAAGCAAACAATTCTGAAGTAAAACAAGATATACTACTAATCTTTGTACAAACATTTTTGTTTTCAATATTATATTTTAAAAGTATAAAAATTAATACTTTTTTTTAATAAACACCGTGGGTACTATCATGGCCCTCAGTAGTTTGAGAAGTTGAAGGATACAACAGTGATGGTAGCTGGCGATCTTGGCATGCATAAAATAACATTTTTTTTAACCAAAAACGAAAAGTAGGCTGTGGCAAAAGCTGTTACAGGTGGCGATTTACAGCCAGTTACGGTACCGGGTACTTTTGAGGTCGCTCTACTATGCCAGCAACATCATGAAAGAAAATTATGACTATAATATAACTGTTCACCTAGGATGAAACAAGTTACGGTAATAATACTATAAACAAAATAAGCAGACTTTTACCATGTTAAATTCATACCATGGTATAATAAAATATACATAAATAGATAATACATAAGTTCAGTTTTCGATACACGGTAATGTACATTTATTTATTTACATACAAAAATGTGGCACACTCATTGTAAAAATATTATATGGGGTCATTAATTTAGTACATATTTATGCATGCTCCTATGTAGATGGAAAGCACATAGCAAAGCTTCTTCTTTTTTTTGCATAAATACTAAATCAACAACCCCTAACCTGAGCATAAGTTTCATATTACTGATTTATAAATCAAAACATTTGGCAACAAAGGAGTAAAAAAAATAATCGTTTCTGTTAATCTGTGAGGTTATCATGTACATTACTTAACATTATGAAAGGAAATTGCACTGAACATATGGAAATCACTGAATATCAGGAAACCTCTCACGTTAGTAAATGACTCTGAATATGAAGAAACCATGGTGAAGATGACAGAACACTCAACATCAGGAATTCAACCAGAATGTGAAGAAACTGCTCTAGTCATGAGCAAATCATATCACTCTAAATGCCAGGAAATTTCTTTCCAACCGATATGATCTTCCTGTGAACAGATACCACTAAACATGGTGCATGAATTTAAATTCCATCTTGATTTCTTGTAAACTGTTAATCGTCATCAGCGTCCTTGAAAGTCATAGCAAGCTCCATTGCCATATCTGCAATAAATAAAAATATTTGTTCAAATTGATCTGTGCACCGTTTTATCATGCTACCATTTCTACCTCATCAAGAACATCGAGAATGGAACAGTAGAAATACATGGAACTAGTGGATTAGTTAAAGAATGTACATGACTACTGATCCTTGTCGTAGTACAGTAGCAAAAACACAGCATGGGTTTATGGGGTTTAACCACCACCCCACCCTCCTTTGTTTTACAAAAAAACTATTTTTCACTTCATCTGGAAATGTCAAAAATCAGCAAAAATGCCTTAAAAATGGGAACCCAAATAAATTTGCTAACTTTACATCTAACCATTTATCATGAGTCAAAATATATCTCTGGAGCTAGAGTAGCATGGTCAGATAAAAAAAAGTAATTTTACCTCTATTTCATTGGACTAGGTACATGCTTTTGCATATTAACTAACAAATAACTCAGTATTGAATATAACAAAATGCTAACTTATATTGTCTTTTTCACACATGAACAACCACTGTTTTACAATACATCGAGGTCTGACTGCAAAACAACAGTTGTAAAATATGGCAATTTTGGGCCACTTACATTCAGCACAGAATCAAAAGACTTGGACATGTCATTTTGCATATTGAGGGCAGCCTATATGAAAAAAAAACATGCTTCTGTGAATTATGAAAGTGTTCAGATTTTTCTTGACACAACTTTAAAATTCATTTTTCTCAAATGTACCATTTTGGATATTACTGTTTTTGTGAAGTCTTCCCTCGACATGTACATGTACTTGGTAGATAAAAAAAGAAAGAAAACAAATTTTACTTACTTTTATAGTGCTCAATTCCATCTTGTAAGTCTATGTTTAAAGTGGTGAGTCTTGTAACTTCAGAAGAGAGTGTGTTGTTTTCATCTTGAAAAAATAAACATTTCAGCCTTAGTTTTAATTAAAACCACTTATGTATATTAAATTGATTAATTCAATGAATATTGTTTTAATGACCCCCCAAGCTCAAAAATAAATATGGACTATAGGGGCCCCATCTATCTACAATGCATAACCCTCACAATTCACATATCTGCCTCAGCAGTTGTTCACAATTACATCTGGTTGGTTAGTTTATTTATTTTCATGCTTATATCCAATTAAGGTTCAAGCACGCAGTCCAGGGCACACAGCTCAGCTTCCTGTGCTGTTTGTTCAGGACAGAAGTTAGTGTTAGTGAGAGATATGAAACCCACTGCCACCACACTAATGCAGCTACTCTTTATCGATAAGTAGCAAGGGATCTTATATATGCACCATGATCGGATCTCATATTTCGTCTGCTACAGACGCCATTTTTCTCGGCAAGTTGGCACAAACGATATAGGCCTAATGCATGAGACTACCGGTTTCCGGCCTTTGGATCACCTATTCTTAGCCTAGATTTTTTGGGTGGCCAGTTGGAAATTCGGAGGGCTGGTTAATTTTCCAGGTTATTGGCTCGGCTGGCTGGCATCTGAAAAAGGTTAATGTACACCCCTGTATGGTTAGTCACACTGATCTCGATCAGAATGCAAACAATGCCTTTATGTTTGTTTTGTCAATCAGACTCCTGTGTGCTCCTCTTAGGCAGTAAAGTAAATCAGGTGACCCTGTTTAGCCATGTAGCATCTACACATACTAACTGTATAACTGTTATATGTTGAGGTGTCAAACATTCCTTTGGATTGTTTTATTGGGCTACCAAGTTAACTGGGGGTAGGGGAGGATGAGGTGGGGGAGATTTAAAATGAAAACAGTCATTTCCTTTCTGGTTGTTACTTTTTTAAACTTTAGTTTTCAAATTAATCTTCATTTATATATCTGTATGTTTGTCTACAGGTGCATGCAGTTCCTCAGGTGGAATGAAATCTTATCATGTCTTATATGTCTCACAAGATTACATAAGCGACACTTAAAGCTCCAAAATCACAGGAGCACTGATATACAAACATAAAAATTATATATTACGATACATCTGCCTGTGAACCAGTCGGTTGTCGGATTGATCCTTCACTGTGGACCCATTTGCAGTTTGGGCTATTTTCTGTTCCAACCAGTGGTTCACAACTGATTTATCAAAGGCCATGGTATGTGCTGTCCTGTCTGTGGGACGGGGCATATAAAAGATTCCTTGCTGCTTATAGGAAGGAGTAACCTATGTGGAGGCAGTGGGTTTCCTCTAAAGACATTAATATGTCAGAATGACCATATGTATAACCCGATGATAAGATAAAAATAAATGTGCTCTAGAGGCATCGTTAAATAAAACAAACTTTACTTTTTTTTATATATTACGATACAACTACATGTACATGTATAATATTGTACATAAAAATATAGATAATTATTGTTGGCTTGCTGTTAGTTGTAAATAAACTTACACTCTGTATCTGCACAGGCCAGGTTTTAGCTCTGTTTATTTTGTTACTGAGATAAATTTTGTAAAATATCTCTGATGGTGCATGCTGTGTAATAGATCTACACATGTATGGTTCAACTGTTTTAACACACATGCACATGTGATCAAATATCAATTCTTATTAAGTTTTTTTTAAATGTTTATGGCCACATCTCTAATAGGTCACAATGAAAATATTGCAGAAAAAAAAAAAAATTAATAATGGGCATTTATTTAAATCAGCACATGTGCTCTAGCTTTTTACCAGGAGACAGTTAAATAAATCACACTACTGAGAAGAGGTGCAACGATATACCGGTATATTGCAATACTTTCCGAGCGCAATACATACAGTGATATGGTGTCACGTGTCACGATATATCTACCTAATGAGTATCCATATCTTAAAAAACCTACCACTATGACAGTAAGTTACAAAAATAAAAGTTGAACTTATTTAAAACATATAAATCTACTGTGTCTATACATTCTCTTTTTTCATCAGAAATTGGTACAGTTCTGCCTGCCTGAGATATGTTTAGTATGTTTGGTAATTAATCGAACTGTATTGCAGTATGTATTGCAATATGGGTTTGCTGTATTGCAATATTGCACAATACGGTTTTGGCTGTATAGTTGCAAACTTACTACTGAGACGTGTATACGTCAGACCTCGAGTTGATATAAAATGACATTTACCTAGATAACACACAGAGCTGTATCCTACTAGTCTAAACATTTACATTATTTCTATCATCCGTTTCAGACAGCTGGTACACAGCCTTCTGTAAAACCTTACTTGGCTCTTTATACTGATAAACAGCAGCGGGTTTCCTCTAAATAAATATGTCAGAATCACCGTCCAATAGGCAATGATAAGATAAAAATCAATGTGCTCTAGAGGCGGTGTTAAATAAAACAAACTTTACTATACAGATAAAGTGTAAACATCTCTTAATCAACTGCCAACAAGATGGAGTCATGAATACACCGGGCTTTACACTATCCTGACTTCTGAACAGAAATAATGTTTAAGAAAGAGTAGTATAAATGGTAGCATAAAACATTTGGGTTTTATGTAATCATTTAGATATTAGAATTGTGGAATACAAATGGATGTACCTTCATATATAATTACTAGTACCAGGACCATAGGAATTTGGTAGGAAGTGGGGATGGGGGCGATAGTGGGCCCCACTATTTTGGCGTTTATTATTTTATTATTTTGTGAAATACTGTTTTGGACAAACATGACTACTAGTCAATGCAGGACTGGATGTATAAGAGGGGCAATTGCCCCGTAGTAAGGTACGCTTAATATAGATTGAGAAATTAGAACACAATCTTTAAAAATGAGATGTGCTATATAGGCAATGCAAGCTGCATCTAAACCCACCTCTAATATTACAATGTAGCATGTGGCACTGCCAAATATTTTTTTTTTAATATATCCTCTGTTTAGTTTATATATCACAGCATATTACAAACCTGTTAAAACTGCCTGAATTATTTTTCATTCACATACTGCTCATGCTAGCCCACGTACCCTATTATTCAAATGGGCTAAATTTACACATGTATACATGTACATTTAGGTCATCATGTACAAGCAGTCAGTGTCCTAATTATACATTAAGTAGCCAAAAACTACATTTAATGTAAAAGTTTGTTTTATTTAACGCCTATAGAGCACATTGATTTTTATCTTATCATCAGCTATTCTGACATATTTATTTGGAGGAAACCCCACAGATAAGCAGCAAGTGTTCTTTTATATGCACCGTCCCACAGATAGGACAGCAAGTACTATGGCCTTTGATGAACCAGTTGTGGACCACTGGATGGAAAGGAAAATAGCCCAAACTGCAAATGGATCCACTAAGATTGATCGATCCGAAGGCCAATAACTTCATAGGCAGACATGCTACCATTTGAGCTACATCCATACACGTACATCCCACACCCAACATTTAATGTATTCACATGAATTCATATGGTTTATAGTCAACCAAGTATTTTATTTATCATTATCTTTGATATTGCAGTCACTCAAACAGACCTTAGTCACATCTGGTAACTGCCAGTTTTAAGCCCAGCCACCTCCCTCTGGTGGCTCAGTGGTTAAGCTATCAGACTCGTGGCTGGTAGATACAGGGACCAAATCTCAGTCGAGGAATGGGACATTTAATCTCAGCATCAGCTCCAACCTAGAGTGAGTGCTCTGCAAGCCCCAGTGGGTAAGTGTATACAACTTACACTGACCAGTGGTTTATCAAATGCCATGTGGGATAGTGCATATAAATGGATCCCTTGCTGCTTATCGATAAGAGTTGCCACATAAGTGTGATGGCAGCGGGTTTTGTCTCTCCTACTAACACAGCCTCTGTCCTAGACATACAGCACAGGAAGCCGAGTTGTGTGCCCAGGACACCATGCTTGAACCTTAATTGGATATAAGAATGAAAATAAATACAACCAACCAACCTCTGATTAAGAGACTGCTTTAAAACAGTGTTACATGTACATTTAACAAAATAATTTTCAAAAACAATTATCAACTCACTTTGAAGATGAAAAATCTTTTCACACAGAGTAACAACAGATTTTAAGATGACCTCTCTTGAACATCCTTCAAACGTTTCAGAAACTGAAAAATAAATATTTATATGTACATGTACACACCTACACACTAGTGTATGTGAATAAGATGAGGTTACAATGTAGTAGTGTTAGAATAAAGTGCTCCTACTGGCAGTAGTTAGTGGGAATTTCCCTTTTACCTCAGTTGGTAGACTGAGTCATGGTTCAAATTCTCTCTGTGGAGGTTGAGATTTTTCTGTTACCCAAGTGACACTGTCATATACAGATCCAAGGTGGATGCACAGACATTGTATTCTTCCTTTGGTGAATGACATCTACTGGTGTGTACATGTATGTATATATCTATTTTGACACTGCACATTTTTTAAATCCTATCAATCCCAGATCGTCACTTACAGTTACAACCTTATTCAGCTGGTAATGTAGGTAAATAATAATACTAAGGTCATTTTTAACTTAATAAGACTGCTAAAAACACCTGCTGTAACCTATATTTGTATGAATGTATATATATATATATATACATACTGAAGGGAAAAAGAAATACAGGATAACATAATATACTCCTATTTTTTAACTGTGGCGTAAAATTACAAAAACTGGGCATACGAGTGGCTTATCAGTGTGCACTAAAATCGGTGTCTTAAAGTTACTCAACCGTGAAAGGTATCATGTGACATAGAAAAAGTTATAAAAAGCAAATAATACGTGCAGAATAATGATAACAAGTTCGTCAACACATTGTGTCATACCACTTTATACTCTTGAGGTATACACATCGCTTTCCACTATTTAAAGTTAATTTGAATCTTTTGTAATCATGCCACAGCTGACGGAAGTTAAGAGAGGTCAGGCTATTGCATTGCTAATGCGAAGTCAAAGGCAACATTTGCCATTTGGTGTGAATGTTTCCACCATAGAGCGTCTTGTCCGTTGTCTGAGAGATTCTGGAAGGGTTGCCGACTGTCCACGACGGTCGATGTCGTGTATATCGACATTGTGGGTAACGCTTTGCCGACACTTGCGTTCTTGAGTGGGATAGGTTTTGGGGGTGGCTCGCTTATGGTCTGGGGAGAGATATCTCATGGGTTAAAGTCACCGTTGATTGTGAAAGCAGGTAATTTAACAGGCGTAAGATATAGGGATGAAATCCTCTGGCTGGTTGCGTCACCTAATTTTCCAGCAGGATAACACCCAGCCCCATGTAGCCAGAGTTTGTACAGATTGTGCTGCCAATCATAACATTAACACACTCGATTGGCCTCTGTACAGTCCAGATTTGTCCCTAATCGAACATCTGTGGGAAGAAATGGACAGGAGAGTAAGGGGGCGACGGAATGCCCCTGCTATTCTCGACCAATTAAGGGCTGCCTTGTTGGAAGAGTGGGATAATATCCCCATGAGAAGGATAAATGCTCTGCTGAACTCAATGCACAGGAGAATCAGGGCTGTAACAGAGGCGTGAGGCTGGCATACAAGATATTGTGGAACAATTTCCGGAAATATTACAGAGAAACAGGAAAGGCAAGCAAGTCTATACAAATACAGGCCTGCAGAATTGCATTTGCCTGCTTGCCCGAATTTGTGAAAAAAAACCTCTCGAACGAATCATTAAAATCCACTAGCCCATCAGGCGACTAGTGATTTTTGAATTCAATTGATTTCTGAATTCATAAAACGTTCCAATAACCACGCTGTGTCATCTGATCTCTAACGCAAAGTTGTTGCCAAAATCTTTCAAAGCCACTAGAAACGTGAACATTGTGTGATAATTCGCAGTTTCAAACATAGAACACTTTATTGTTTTCTAATTAGTTATTGTTATTTCCCCACTTTTTGTTTTACTTGCAATTTCTGGGCCCACAAAATGCATTTGAAAGTGGGAGCCACTGAAACGTTGGGGACTAAAGGTAACCCCCTCATACTTTGAAAACTCTCCAGATTTCGGCCACTTTATTTTGTCACCAAGCCTGAAAATATTACTATTCAGCAAAAATAAATTTGCTTAAGTGATTTTTTTTTATTTGTTGTCACTTAGACGTCCCCTCCTCCCTGAACCTCATACTCTCCTAGTGGCACCTTAATATAAAACTGTGCCGATAATTGGTTTGTTTTATGTGACAAATGAAAGTGGTCATAGGATTTTAATAAAATATCAGGCAAATAACAGTGGACTAGTGGATTTTTTTTACAGAAGTGTATACATGTACCAACAGAAAATGTAATGCATATTGTCTTCTCCAACATTATGCAACATGTACAATTAAAAAATTGTTTTAGATCTACATGTATGAAAGGATTACCAAAAAGATTTCAGTATGTTTCAATAAGACTTTTGATAAAAGATTTCTTACAATTAAACAAATAACTTTACTTACCCACTCTCAAACTTTCAGTCATTTCACTTGGCACCTCGGTATCATCCTCTTTCCCCACTTCTCGTGGTATCTGAGTTGCATGTGTATCTTTGTGCAAAATACTATTGATCGTTGAAGCCTGAACTATACTTTTATCATCTACACTGGATTCAAACAAATGTGAAACAGAAGTATTTTGAGAAAACACTGATTGTGACATTCCATCCAGCTTACTGCAAACATCACATCCTTGTAATGATTGGTAAGGTTCATCCATGAGCTCATTTTTAGAGTCTGGAATGAAATTATGATGATTACCACATACTTTCTCTTTTGCATATCCCAAGGATTCATCCATTTTTAGTGGTTCATTTGCACAACCCAGTGTAACAACAGAAGTGTTTTTAACCACATGTGAATTGGATTCTAGCATTGAAGATGCATTTACAAATGCATTTTGGTTATTCTCGGCTTGTTTTTCATGATTGTTATCACTCTGGATAGTACTGTTTTCTATTTGAGGTTCTTGTAGATTTGAATGATCCAGAGAATTATTCCAACTTGAATGCAATCCTTCAGTTTCTACCATTCTATCACAATGTGAAACATCAGATTCTGAACTATTTTTAAGTATAGAATTCTGGTCTGAATCTACAGAGAGCACTGTATCATTTTCTTCCATTAATTTGGCCATCTGAGATCCAGCTGAATCCTTATGAATCACAGATGGACAATTTTCTGTTCTGAATAAGCCATTTTCAGTTACTGATAGACCAACATGATGGTTAGAAGAATCATCACATCCAAAGGATTTATTAACTTCTGAAGAGACATCACAAGTTATAAATGAGACATCTTGTTTGTCAGATAAAGGAACACCATTTTTAGACAAATCAGCACAAGATATGGATGCATCATCACAAGTCACAACTGAATGATCAGACATCTCTGATAAATCATTTGAGGTTCTAGGTGAAGGAACAACATTTTCTGATGAAGCATCATTACTTACTAGAGAAGCCACAAAAGTTACTGATGATTCATGAGTTTCATGTAAACCATTAACATCAGATGAACCAGTGGAACAAGTTCTCGATAAAACCGGAATCTCAGAAGAACTGATGTGAGTTTTAAATAGAGAGTTACCATGATCTGAGGACAAACTTTCCTCACTGTCAGAATCTATCACAATTTCATCATGTCTTGATTGAACTGTACCAAGCTCATCATGATTACTGGAATTGGCAGAGTCATCTGCAGTAGTTTGTTTGATGGACGAGATAATAGCATGTAGACTGTCCTCATTGAGCAAGTAGTAACCAAGATCATCAGATGGAGATGTTGAACCTTTGAGGTACTGACACTGTTCCTCTGTGCAACACTCGAGGACAACGGATTCACTCTGGACTAGAGTTAAAACTTCTTGCTCACCAAAAATAGAATAAAGATCTTCAATGAGATACCATTTTGTCCCTCCCTGCAGCAGGTATCTCAGTGGTGCACCTTGCATTAATTCCACACCTCCCTTAACTGTCTGTTCACTTGATGTAAACTCTACAGAGGTGTTCGCATCATAAACACATTCCTGATCATCAACAGTCTCTTTACAAGTATCTATGCTCAACTGTCTTTCGTTTTCATGGATATTAGTTTCAATGGAATTTGTATTATCAACTGGGAGACCATCACAATAGATAACCGTGCCATCACTAGAAACAGAACCATTTTCATCATCAACATCCTGATGATCCATAAAATCAGTTTCCATAGTGCTACATGTATCGTCTTTGTGTTGAGCAAGGTTCTCAGGAGGCTCCAAATCTTTTGAAACCTCTTGATTACAGACACTGGCAACCGATACATCATCCACTGGACACCCATCATCAATGGAAGTAAGTTTATTACTGCACTGAGAAATATCTGGACATTGTTCACAGCCTACCTGAACATTTCCATCTTTACTCTTTGAAAGACGAGAAATGTTTTTACCTTTTGTTTTCTTGTCTACAGGGTATAGATAGTGGTAAACTTTCTCAGCATCACTCACCAAAATAATACCTATGTATAATGGACCTATATTAACGCCTCCTGTTTTTGACAAAATGAGGTTTTTGAGGTTAGTAATTCCACTAATATGACAGTCTTTGGCAACATCAATCAAGTACCTAATGACATCATTTCGACAGGGATGATCAAGCTCGCAGTGTTTCACCTTCATGATTTTGACTTTTACTTCGTATACTTTTATTCTTGGTACATCTGTGAAACACTTCGCTAGAAACTCTTTCATGACAAAATACTTTCCATTAGGCAGATTAATGCGAATTAATGTGCTACCATGGTAACTGACAACATCAAGTTCTGCATGACTTACAAACTGTGTTGTGTCACACACTACAGAACAACATTCATATTTGGGTGTATCCAGGTTCTGATAAGATTTTGATGTTTTGGACAAAATGTTGTTAGTGTGCAACATTTTGGTAGAAGACTTTCCATTACTTGATGTTTTGGGCAAAATCTTTTGGTAGGAAGACTTTCTTTCAACACTTTTAGACATGTTAGATTTACCCACATTTTCACCATTACTCTTTCCTTTCATTTCAGTATGTTTCTGACTACTAGCATTCCTGGACATTTTTTTCTGCTTGTCAGAAAAAGAATTATTTTCATGTTGGCCTGAGAGGTGGTTTTTAAAAGATGCCCTTCTGTGGAAAGCTGTTGCTTTGTCAGTATGGTTATAATGCGAATGACTTCTTTCACCAAGCACATGTGAGGGCCTTTGTTTTTCAACATCCTCTTTTAAATCCAAATGTCCTTTGTAATTCCTATCTGTTTTAGAGCTTTTAAGAGCATGATTAGCAAGGAATCGTTCCTTTTTTCCTTTAGAACACCGAGAGTTATCTCTATCCAAATTACTAAGGGATCTTTTCTTTGTTCCATTAGAACACTGAGAGGTATCTCTATCCAAATCACTAAGGGATCTTTTCTTTGTACTGTTAGACGTTTGTGTACCTGTATCACTATGGAATCTTTTTCTTTTACTGTCAGATGATTTATAATTATCTCTTCCTGTATTGTCAGAGTGGTGCCTTTTTCGATGTCTGTCCTGTTGGAAAGGAAGTTTAACTTTCAGAAGGGAATCAGACTTTCGTGCAGACAATTTGTCATGCTTTTTCAATTTTGTTTCACTTTTGGATCTTTTCACAGGTGCACCTCCACTTTTGGACACCATGCCTTCAATATTCTTCATAGATGTTTTAACGATGACTTCTACATCTTTCTTGGAATTAGATTTTGATACTTTCCCATATGTCTGCTCAGTTTGATTTTGTGTACATGGTAAATCCTTGTGACCATTACCCGTACTGTACATTTTTATAAAGGCATCTCGAAGTCTTGCCATCCCATCACTAACCTTTGATGCTGTGGAATGCTGAACTGGTGTTTCATTAACACTAGGAGTCCTTCGAGGCACATATTTTATAACAGGCAAAGGTAGGTCATCATTTGTTGAAGTTCCTCCAGTGGGAGATTCACAGGATTGGACTCCATTAACAGCACTTGTTTCTTTGGTGTTCTGGACAACACACTTTTCAAGTACAACATTTTCTTGGACTACTGAAGAAGGGGAGGTGTTGGTGGTTTTACTTCCTTCACTGAAAATGGGACTAACCTCACATAGTGGTGAGGATCTGGTGGTTTTACATCCCTCACTAGCATCACACAATGGTGAGGAAACAGTGGTTTTACTCCCATCATTAGAAATAGGACTACATATAGCTTCATAGGGTGGTTGACATATGGAGGTTTTACTTCCATTATTGGATGTAGAACTGGTTTCTAACAATGGTGAGTTGGTGGTATCCCTTCCTTCACTAGAAATGGGACTGAAATCATTCAGTGGTGGGGAGATTGTGGATTTACTTCCTCTACTGGAATTAGGACTAGCTTCGTCAAGGCGGCTATCGAAATCAATAACAGAAAGATTTTTTTCACCTGGGTTGTTACTGCTACATGTATCATCATCTATGGGTTCTAGCTTTATTAAACTTGGCAACACATTCAACATCTGACTAGAAATGTTACTATTACATTCACGTTTTTGCTGCTCATGTGAATTGGACATCTTTAAGATGCTGCTACTACTAGAAATAGATTGGCAGTAGCTGCTTGATCGACCACAATTAGGTTCTGTTGTAGAATGCATTAAGTAGGTTCCATCTAAGGCATTTTTAGTGTTCTGTGTTTCACTGCAACTTGCAGAAACTGATGAAAGAAATACACTTTGTTCATTACCATTAAGATGAGCCGCGGGATAAGGTGGAATATCAACATTTGAATTCACAAATGAAGAATTAACTTCAAAAGAACTTCCATCGTTATTGGTTGCTGAAGAGTTTTGATAGTGAGATAATGTATCATTTTTATCCTGATGTGATTGTTTATCAGTGTTTTCACTACTCTTAGCTTCACCGGGCATTGAATACCATTTGCGCATACATAAATTTTCACCATATACTTGCGAGTTGGAAACAGCTTTAGGAGAGACAGATTTGAAATGACTTTTCCTTAACTTATGCTGATCAGATGACACAGGTCCAGTCTTTTCTGAAGCACAGGGCCTACATACCTGAAAAGCAGTATGGTCAGTGGGTTGAGCCATGTTTAGAACAGGTTTTAAGGCTGGTACGTAAGGTGGAGGATTGCGATAAGGAATATTTGACATATAACTGGATCCTTGTAACACACCACCTTGAGAAGCAACCTGACAACTCTGAGAGTATACCACAGTGTTATATCCTGCCACGTTCACAGGTAAACTACCCATGTTCAGAGTATTCCTACTCAATTCAAGTGCCCGTGAATTATTCAATTCAAGTGAAGACCTGAATGTTTGTGATGAGCCATTCCCATTAATGGTAAAATATCCTTCTGGTCTAGAATTGCTCACTGAATAGGGTGTTATATTGGATTCTGTCAGCTCAGAATTGTCCGTTAGAAAAGATTTAGCTCCAAATTGCCTCAAGTTGTTCTCATGATTAATATTTACATGGGATCCTAAAGACTTATTGTTCTGTTGTTGTGGATTCATACAGGACTCCAAATTTTTCATCAGATGGCCATTCAAGCAAGAATCAAAAGACTTAGAACTGTTAATTTGATAGGTATCTGGATTAGTTCCAGGAATCTGGAAATTCAACTGACTGTTATTTGATCTGAAACTGTTCAATTGTGACACGGCATCCTGAGATAGTTGTGGGGCTTGTGATGGATTAACTTCACCAAGCTGACTGTGACTACTAAACACCTTTTGGTTTGTGGTCATCTGTTGTGGTAAAACAACTGGGGCTGCTTGTTGTGGTGGTAAGCTAAATTGGTTGGTGTTCAACTGTGGTGGATAACTACCATGACTTGATATTAAGTGTGGTGTAAAATTCACATGACCTGAAACCTGTAACTGTGATGGCAAACCAACCTGATTTGAAGGCACTTCTGGCGGCAAACTGACTCGACGTGCTGCCATGTGTGGAGGTAAAGTCACCTGACCAGCTAAAATGTGAGGAGTCTGTTGGCTTGGCACTGAATTCTGATGGAACTGGTTCTGAGCTTTGTTGAATTTGTTTGCCTGGTAGTCATTCCGTGGCTGGATAAGCTTATTTTGCCTCTGCTGCCAGTTAACATAGGTTTGTAAATCAATGTCCCTGCCAATCATGTTTCTCAATTTACGATAAAGACTTACACTGGCAATTAACTGCTGATCTGTAAATGCTTGCTGCTGTTTATTCACATCACAAGTTTCAAGACAATTAGGAGTTACTTGTGACAGACAACTTTGAGTGACCACATCATAATTGTCAAAATAACTAGAATTATTCTGTGCTTGACAACTCTGGGCATTCACATCACATGTTCCAAGGTAACTTGAATTTTCTTGTGGCTGGAAACTTTGTGTATTCATGTCTCAAGTTCCAAGATCAGCAGAATTTTCTTGTGTTTGGAAATTCTGTGTAATATCATGGTGCATTTCTGGATATACTGGACAATACTGGAATGGACAACATTCTAAATCTTCTGCCTTCATTCTGGTTGCTAGAACACTGGTTATTATGACCATAGCAATACTCTGATTCCTGAAAAAATGAAAGAAAAAAATTATGAATTTTTTTATTTTAAGTTGTGAGCCTCAGTGGTCCAGTGGGAGGACATCTGACTAAAAACACTTGACTAAGTCATAATTCCAAATGTTTGGTATCTAGAAGCATTTTCTTTTAGATTGATTGATTAATTGATCATAATATATTTTATTGCATACACGAATCATACACAAGTCTCGACCTTAGCGGTAGCCCAGGTTATTTTGGCTACCAATATCTAGCTCGGGCTACCAAGGTTAGGTTAGCTTCACTCTTAAATAGCAGCCACATTAAAATAATGACAAGAAGGAAGAAAAAGCGTTTTAGGTAAAAAAATCTTTACGAGACTGCTAATTAATTTAATTTTAAAAAAATACATCTTTTCTTAAAATTGCCTTTGTAGAGCTACTTTTCCACTTAGTAATTTAAAATTCTATTTGCAAAATTGAATTTAAAAACAAGTGAAGAAAAGCTTAAATTTCTGCAACTGCCTTTTCTATAACAGGTCATCTGATTAATCCTTCTCAGTGGATCCATTTGCAGTTAGGGCTATTTTCCTTTCCAAACAGAGGTCCACAACTGGTTCATTAAAGCCGTTGTATATGCTTTCCTGTCTTTTGGGTGGTGCATATAAAAGACCCCTTGCTACTTATTGGAAAGAGTAGCCTATGTGGCGGTAGTGGATTTCCTTTAAATAAATATGTCTGAATGACCATATGATTGATGTCCAGCAGCCGATAAGATAAAAATCAATGTGCTCTAGAGGCGGCGTTAAATAAAACAAACTTCACTTTTTCTGTAACTGGTTCATGTTCTTGTTATTGCAACAAGAATTATTGTCATTAGTTACAGACAAAAACAATTAAATACACGTGGACTAAGCCACTCCCATCATTAACACATACAGTAATTACATATACAATGTATAATGAAAACAATTTCTTGATTATATATAATTCATTCGGACACAAAAGGTTACTCACACTTGAAGCTAATTAAGGATAATACCTTAATAATAGTATTATAGCCTCATTACAGTTGAAAACAAAAGGAACAAAATGTGTATGACATCCCAACACATTGTTTAATAGTTTACCTCTCACTGTGAACACTCGGAAAATACTAAAATGCAGTCAGCCATAGAATAATAGGGAGATCAACGGTAGTTGGTATCTAGGCCTCACAATTCATGGTGGCTATTGGCAATATCGTAAAAGCAATTTTAAAAAATTTGGCAACAGCTCTGTATTGCAGAACAATCAACAGAAAAATTAATACATATTGCATGGAAGTATTTAATTTTCTTGAAACTACTGTTGTGGTCCCATTATAAAAATATTTCAATTAAATGCTGTCGTAACACTGAATTTCAATAGCTATTTATATACGTGGTCTTTTTTTCCACATATTACTAGCAGATGACAATAACTGAATTGAAATCAGTAGACTAATGATGTGTGACAGTCATGAAAATTTAATTATATTATAATTTAGACTATTAATTATGTTTATTGATTGTTTACTGAAACAGAACATTTTTGTCGGAGTTATTATATTTTGCCTAAAGTAGTTTGCAAATATATATATAAAGCTTCTGTACAGCAGTATGATTAAAAATTTAAACAGCCATTTTTTGTTAGTTATTGGTAGATTATATTATTATAACATCTAGAATTGTGCTAAAGATTTATATTACAGGGCCTGTTGAGTGCATTTGTAAATGTGGGGGGAGGGACTGTGTGTGTGTCACTGAAAAGTACATGTAGGAGAGCGAAAGGCAGCAGCATTCCTGCAGGAACCGCCTCATACTACAAAAACTCTCCCCTACTCAGCGGTGCCTGTATTATTGATCTATTTGAGAGAAATCACTTTAATTTGATCTTGTAAATAACGTTTATTGTTTTATTTTTAATTTGTGTATTGTCAGTAGCAGATCCAGGGTGGGGAGCTCCAGGGGATCAGGACTTCCCTTCACTCAAATTGTTTTTTTTTCCATTTTCCTAGTGGAAGGACATGAAAATTAACCATTTTTTCCCCATTTCTATTCTCTTATCACTTTTGGATCCCCCTTTTTCAGAAATTCACATTTGGACCCTCCCCTTTCAGAATTCCTGCATCTGCGCCTGATTGTTGTATATAACATTTTTTTAATTTTAATTTCACTTTACTAAATTTAGGGTAGGCAGATTCACAAACAAAAATATAGGTTGAGAATAAAACAAATTGACTATGGGTTCTAAATCTATTTATTTTTGTGTTTTTTACCAAGTACTAGAGCACACTGATTTATTAATTGGCTACTGGATGTCAAAACATTTGGTAATTTTTACATGTACTGATGTAGTGAAGTGTGAGCCAACCTCCACTGGGTTTTGAACCTCTGCCTTCAGCTTAAGAGTCCAATGCCCTACCACTGAACCAAAGAGGATGACCCAGTGTTTGATTCAGAAAGATGAATTTTCACATGGAACAAGCAACTTGGTTAAATATATACAGTACATGTACTTGATGGCGGAAACTGACTATTTTCAACAACTAACAATTTTACCACTAAAATTTGAAGAAAAATTGAATATTTGGAGAAAATAAATTATAGAATTTTTTTTTTTTTAAATTAACTGTAGATTATGAATTGTCCTATAGATTTATATTATTGATCTAATGGAGACAAATTACTTTAATTTGATCTTGTAGTTTTTTATCCTATTATTTTTAATTTGTGTATCGTTGTATATAAGTTTTAACATGTTTAATTTATTCTTGTAATTTTTCTGAAGTCATTTGATATATCATATAATGTATTAAAAGAAAAGAAAAATTATTTGCCCAAAAAACAAACATTGGCTATTAAAGAAACAAAAACAAAAAAATAACCAAAACATTTTTTTAAATTTTAATTTTACTATACTGGATTTAGGGCACGCAGATTCACAAAGAAGCTGGAGATATAGTGTTGAGGATAAAACAATGGGCGTTTTCCAGTTGAAATTACATAGGGGGAGGGTTGGGGAGCGGAACACATTTGTACGTATTTTTTTTATGTTGGTCCTTGGTTAAAACACGGTCAATTTATGTGTGTGGCAGGTTGGTGAAAGAAATTATAAATTATAATTACCTTGGTACTGGGTTTGTGACCACTTGCAATAAATAAATTATGCGGTGGAGGGGTTGGGGGGTCATTTTGGTATTAAATCCATGTGTATATATTAACCTTGATAGGGTTTCATGAGCATATTTTATAAAAGTAGGTGGGGGGATTTAATGTTTCATAATATTTATATAGGTGGTACCCTAAAAGTATAAATTTAACTGGAAGAGCCCTAATTGACTGTGGGTTCTTAATCTGTACAGTGATAACCATTTTCAGTTGTTTTAAAGATAAACAAAAACAAAAACACTTAGAAATATAAACATCCATTTTGGAAGCAATTACATTATTTTGTTTGAAATTTGATACCAAGCGAACATTTAATTACATCACTATTATAAGTACAGACATTTTACGACATTAAACGTACACTGAAATTTTATGATTATCATAAGAACATTTTCCTTCATGGTTAAAATAAAGCATCCTGCTGACTCTTGTTTAATTTATAAGATAAGATTTCTGTAATACATCAATTAAATTTTGACACTTCTAAAAACAACACACTATAGTCTGTTTACGCTAATTGGAACATGGATTTTTGTTGATTACTTTAGTTTACGTGAACCTAGGCGAAAAAGGACTAGAGTTTTGGAAATAGCAAAAAACGCCTACGTTCCAATTTTTTCAATACTTTGCTAAATAATGATTTAAAATATTACTCATTCAGTCGTATATTAAAATCAACAATATTGCACATCGTTGACAAGTCTTATCGGATGACAGCATTACAAAGAGGTGAATTCTGCAGCAAATAAAACATGGCGGTCTAAACAACGCCGGTTCGAAATGTTAAAAAATTACTTTTGTCTGCCTTTTAAACATTATAAAACCAATGGACAAACCAACCCAGACAAAAAATTTGACATTTTTTTTATTTAAAAAAATATCAACATTAATGAGGTAAGTTATATATTTTGTTTTTTTTATTCGTCAAAAACCACGTTCCAAGTAGCGCAAACAGACTATAGATAATGTTCTCATCTTATTAAAGAATGGACAGGCATAGATTAAGCATCTTATTATTCTTTGGGAATCTGGGTCATTTCATCACTCAGATAGGTCATTTTGCCCTTTGCCCCGAAGCATTTCACATTAAAAGAGGGTCATTTGAACCCTATTGTAAGTCAATTGTTTCCTAGTGCCAGCAACAAGTGTTCAAAATGTAAATACAGACAAAACTATTTTAAATAATACAGATAACTAAACAAACCATCATTACTCATTTAAACATACACTGTCACCGGGATTTTATTTGTCTACTGTAGCAACCAAATCGAAAACCTGTAATGGAAGTAAAAACAGTTTACAAAAATCTCCCAAATATATATTAGATCCCCTTGTCTTGGGTAGACTGCTACCCGAGTTGACTCGTTTGTAAAGGTAATCAGGAAATAAGATCTAATACATACATGTATATATATTGACCAACAATATTCACTAGAAATACAACAAACACAAGTTACAGTTTCAATCTGTATTAAAGGTAAGCACTTCCAAGTACCACCCCAATAACATATATATTACAATCAGTGTTCGCACCACCTAACCATAATCCACTCACAATGTTGAGTGTAAATAAGATAAACAAATATTAACTACTTAAGACTGTGAATGAATTAGTTTAATTCCTCGTTATTTGGGTAATTAACATTATCAATAAGCTTATGTGCTTACAGATAATCAAATATATACGGTTCAAATGATTCCTAACTATAACCTAAATTTTCCCGAATCGGTCTGACACAGGGTATTAGTTATGTTTATAATAACCCTTCAATTAAACAATTATTCTACAATTTACCAGTTTGATCTGAACCCGGATTACCTCTGACAATCATCACGCAATAGGGATACTTTAACTTAATCCAACTTTGTACCCCAAACATCTACTTGTTTAGACTGAGCTGCTAAAATCATCACCATCCAACTCTTTAGCTGGAGAATTGCATAATTATAAAAATATAGCCAACACCAGTGTAGTGGTATGGCAGATGCCAGGAGTGTCAAACACCTGTAAGGAAATGGGTCTTGGAATCTATAAAGGCAAGGAACCTCATTTCGTCACATACTCGTTAACATAAATATGATCCAACAATAACATTATAGGTTGCATATCACACAGATATTTGTACATGCATTAAATGTAATTTCTGTCATAATTCAACATATTATTTCAAATTTCTGTCATAATTCAATATAGTTCAAATTTCTTTAAAAAATTTATTTATGAATAATATAATAAAGAAAAAACAGGTACATACCAGTGACGGGTGGATCCAGAAAATCCATTGCAAGGGATGAGAGGGGGAGGGATAATGTAAAAAAAAACTTACATGTACATCTTGTATGCCGAACATTTAAGAGGTTATTAATAATCGTTGTTAAGTTGGTTTAAATTGATGATTACAAACTTTCTGTATCATGATATTCCTTTTTCTTATTGTAACATTGTTCAACAAATAAAAAAAGGAAAATTAAATGTTTAAAAATAATAATTAAAATCTTGTTATCAAACTTTTAAAAAATAAAAATTAATTATAATAAATAAATAGCCATGGGGAAAAAACATGAGGGGGGGGAATTGAAAAACAAAATTGAATAATGAAATATTTCTGAAATAAACATCAACAAAAACATGATTATAAGTTCATCGGATGAACGGTTATTCAAATTTAAGGAATCGTCCCTATTTGTTATGATTAACAAACATAACAAGTCAGTATTACGTTTAATATTAAATCATAAAGAAAATAACAAACATGTGCAACATCTCGATCGAGAAACACGCTTATTTGAAAAAGAAAGTACCGCGGTAATACAAAGCATGGAGGTGTTGACCAAAAAATTATAACAAGAAAAAAGTTCTTCGAGTAGCACATGTAATGTTTTTAACTGACCCAACACGCACCCCGAAATTAGAAACTATACAAGTTTAGATAAGGGATTAAATATGTTTTAATAAGCTTCGTTCAATCTTTTTTTTTCTTTCTTATCTGCCTCACTCGATAAAACTCGCACCGAAAACAAGCAAACGAACGTTACAAAGTTGTTCTTCTATAAATAGACATTCTTTGAGCGATATTTGTGGCGCGTTAGTATCAGATACCTACTGATTCCTCTAACATACTTCCAAAAATTAAGACTAAGTAAATGTACGTACCTTTCTAGCTAAAAAACCCCTCAAAACCAATGAAATTTCCCACACTTGTGAAACAACGCATCAACCCAAAAGTACAAGTAAAATCTACCATCTCGCAGTCGCACTCTTCTGCCGCAAAGAACCAGCAGCTGTACGCGTGACGTCACATGGAAGGAAACTTATGAAGTGGTACATTTACTCGGTGGGGATCGCTAAAAACTTGGCCCGTGCGATTTAATCTCTTATTACTTGGGAACGAGACGGCTTCAGAACGTGTGGGCGGAGCCTGAGTCAATTAGTTTTTGTGAAATTTTTGAAAAGCGGGAAAACCCAATCGCTGCTCGAAAGTGCTCGAGCCACCTAGGGCTGGTCCAGTGGTGTTCACTGGGAGCACGTTAGTAACGGAGACTGGGGTTATAATAGTATTACAGGGCTAGCGCAGGCGGGAGGGTAGGGGCATTTGCCAACCGCCCCAGAATAACCTGCGGCGCCCGTTTTGGCGACAAATGACTGATGGCGCCCCTATTCAGTCTTGCACCCCCAATATTTAAACGGCTGTGCCAGCCCTGAATAGTACAGGAATGACATTGTTATACAACCCACCAGATATTTTGCAGCCTCCCCAATATAAATTTCGCTTCAACGCCCATGGACCCGGTGCCCTGGTCATAGGACGTTGGGCCCGGGGGTGGGGGGGGGACGTGCCCGAACCAAAATGGATGGGGGCACGTTTCAAAATCTTGCCCTTGACCTTGCCCCTGGACTGTAAGTATCATGGGCGTAAATCCCGAGGGAACGGGAGGACACATTCCCCCACTTTTTGGACGGGGGGGGGGGGGGGGGGGGCGGGGGG
>JAULBS010137845.1:0-45033 GCA_032355785.1 Symmetromphalus regularis | reverse complement strand
TATATTAACAAACAATAATAAAACATAATAGTAGACACTGAACTGAAACAAGATGACCGACTAAATACGTATAATAACAAACAATAATAAAACATAATAGAAGATAATAAACACTTAAACTTATAATATAGGGTGTCCGGTAATTTAACATATTTTAGTAATAAAACAGCAAAACTACCCAAGGCTTAAAACAATTAATATATTTCAGACAAGTGATTAGAGATCTCTTGATTGAGGAAATATATGACAGACGTCATCCATTAATGATGTATCGTTATTGTGAAGGGGAAGGTCCTAATATAGGCGCTAGACTGTCGACCAATCCTCTCCGAATAAAAAAAAAAGATGGATTGTTATATTTATTTAACGAACCCCCCAGCACAAAAGTAAACGTTGGCAATTGGATGTCACAACATGGTTAATTCAAACATTTATACATTTTTTCCAAACGTATCTACAAACTAATCAGTTATATCAAAACGTACACACAATATATTAACGAAACAAACTAAGATCATGAAAAAGCTAAATTTTCTGTAAAAATAGATCTCCTTTAAAAACTTAATAATAAGCTGTGGGTGGAATCGGAATGACGGAATAAAATACTGTTTAAAACAAGAGTTCTCTATCCTTTTTATTTTATGTTTTTTTATACAGCCCCTGAAATTTATGGTGGCTATTGGTAATCTAGAAATTGGTTTATGTCAAATAGTATTGATAATGCCATCATTAGACAGTAACAATCTTTTAAAACTACATGTATCTTCTGACAAGATCCCGTTGCCAGGAAAAACAAACACAAATGCAGGGGTTGAATTTCACCAAGGCATTCGGACATTTGCTGTGTGCCCCATCCCTCTGTCGCAATACCCTCTCAATTTTACTTATAATGAAGGAAAATACTGCTATGCCTTTTTTCCCCGCTTGTCCCATAGGAAACTTACGTTTGCCGTTGTGACCCTGATGTGTCCTCAAAATTGTCTTGGTGCCCTCTTGATTCCTGGGATTCCAAGCCAATAATCACAATGCCCCCCAAACACCAAAGTTCAACCCCTGCAGATGCATAATGGACAGACAAAGACAGACACACAAATGGACAGACAAACACAGACACCACAAAATGTACAGACAAAGACAGACACACAAATGAATGGACAGACACACAAATGGACGGACAAACACAGACACAAAATGGACAGACAAACACAGACACAAAATGGACAGACAAACACAGATACAAAATTGACAGACAAACACAGACACAAAATTGACAGACAAACACAGATACAAAATTGACAGACAAACACAGATACAAAATTGACAGACAAAGACAGATACAAAATTGACAGACAAACACAGACACAAAATTGACAGACAAACACAGACACAAAATTGACAGACAAACACAGACACACAAATGGATGGACATATACAGACATAAATGGAAAGAAGTAAACACTGACACAAATGGATGGACACACACACAGAAAGAAGTAAACACTGACACAAATGGAAGGACACACACACAGAAAGATGTAAATACTGACACAAATGGACAGACACACACACAGAAAGAAGTAAACACTGACATGATAAAAGTATGTCTCTTACAATCACCTCAGTAGTTATAGTTCCGCGATCTGCTGCCTGGCCTCCGCTTTCATGATAGAAGCATGTCCTGTCCAGAACTATTCCACAGAACTCCCCCGCCGACACCGTCTGTGCGAGTTCATTCTTAGTCAACAAAGCTATCACTGCTCCCCGCGGTGACGGGAATGCTGAAATGAAAAACAAGTTTATTTAATGACACCACTAGAGAACATAGATTTATTAAACATAAGATATTAATGTTGTCACAGTGATTATGACATGTCAATCCCATGCCGACACAATGCCTGTGCAAGTTCATTCTTAGTCAACAAATCTATGACTGCTCCCCGCGGTGACGGGAACACTGAAGCAAAAAAACTAGGTTTTTTTTAATGACACAACTAAAGCACATTCATTTATTAGTCATTGAATATTAATGAATGACATCACAGCGATTATGACATATTTTTGACGTCACTGCCTAACCAATACCATCTGTGTAAAGACATTCTTAGTCAACAAATCTATCAGTGCTTCCCACAGTGATAGGAATGAGGAAGTAAATAAACTAGGTTTTTTTAATGATACAACTACAGCACACTGATTTATTAATAATCAGATATTAATGTCGTCACAGTCATTATGACATTATGTTAATCCAATACCGACACCATCTGTGTAAGGTCATTCTTAGTCAACAAAGCTATCAGTGCTTCCCACAGTGATGGGAATGAGAAAGTAAAAAAACTAGGTTATTTTAATGACACAACTACAACACACTAATTTATTAATAATCAGATATTAATAGGGACCGTACAGGAAGACTGGTGTTCGCTGAGTTCTATGGCGTAAAAACAGGCCTCCCATAGAAGGCCCTTTTATTTTATGTTGTTGGTGACATACGAAGAGGTCTACACATGCAGAAGGTTGGCAAAGGACTAAGCTGGATTTAAAACATCGACAAAATCGGTTGCGGTTAGGGGTTAAGAGTTTATTGTGCATCAAAAGCGAAAGCCATACGTCAAACTCCAATAGTCTACAAAAATTAGCATTTTTTTGTTTATTATCGCAGTGTTCACACATTAATTCTTTCACATATGTTATATTCATACATCACAGTTACCATACATATCAGTATTTTTGTGTTTTGATATAAATTTAAAGTTTTAATACCCATGGACATTTTTCATTCATAATCCAATATGGCGGACATTTGTTTACATTTTTATGTTTTCAATTTTATTTTTATTACAGTATTAAACCTCTTAGAACCGTGTATACATCTATAAAGACATGGCAGTAATCATTATTATGACGATAATAAGTAAATAACAATAATAATATCAGTACCAATAATAACACTTTATATTAGTATATAATATATAAATATGTGTGTGTGTATATATATATATGTGTGTGTGTATATATATATTTCTAGAATTTAAAAAACAAATTATATGTGTGTAAACACACACATAAAGTTTTCCATTCTATCTGGACCAGTAAGTAATTTATCAGTAATTCTAATGAGGTCCCTGCGAACAAGGACGTAACACACACACACCCCCGTCCAAAACATTGGGGGGGGGGATTACAGATCATCCCACAGACCCCCAGCTTTGATGCCGTTAAAGGCGTCACCCCTGTCCAAAAAGTGGGGGGAAATATTCCCCCCCAGGATTTATGCCCATGGTACTGTATAATATATGCCACATACAAAAAACTGAAGATATTGCTCACATAATGTTGTTTTTGATTGATTTAATTTGATTCTTTGGTTATTGATGATTAATTAGTTAAAATATTGATAGCTTGAAGGTTTATTAATGTATATTAACCCAAAAAAAGACACAAGATTAAATAATTAGCACTATGCCAATTTTTTTAGATGTATTGTCATTTTTTGCCAAACTGAGTTAACTCCCCTTTGATACAAAAATTCAGTTTTAGGGGGTTTAGAAGCGAGATAAAAAAAATAATAATTTGATTTTCATTATTTATAGTGCATTCTAACACTACAGCTAAAAATGGGTGTAATTCATTTAAAATCCTAAAAGTGTGTACGGTCCCTACTATAATTGTGTGAGATGTTTTTGTGCTTCAGGTTAAAGCCAATTGCCCGTTTTCAAATAGATAAAAATAAGAGGGGGTGGGTGAGTTTTTCTTATTGAACTCGATACAACCTACATTTCAAGAACATTTAAAAAAATGTGTTCACCTTTTATCAGAAAGATAAGAATCTATATTTACATGTATTAAAGATTTCATGTGTGATATAAGATTCACTCTGCATTTTATCTTTTATTCATGATTCACACACTGGTTTTGATTTAAGTTTACATTTTATGAATGAGTTTGAAACGGTTTTTAATGGAATGAATTTTGGCAATAAATGATAGATTGAAAAAAAAGACTACTTGTTGGTCACTTTCTTGTTCTTATTACACAATAAAACAGTTTCAAAATTGTTTGTCATCTGCATCAATGAAAACATTTAATCAGTTTTAAACCAAAACCAGTTTGAGCATAATAAATTATTTTAAATTAAAATAACTTAAGAAATTAAAATTCATTCATAACACCTTGCAAATTTTAACTTCATTTTAATACAAATTTTGAAAACATTTTATTGACCTTAATTAAATCACCACATTTCAAAATATACATAAATACCAGCTTTCTGGTTAACACACAACAAATGATATATTTACATTACATGTGCTATATACATGATTGGAATGAAGTAAAATCTCTAACACACACACCAATATACCATAAGACTATTTATACAACTCAAATAGCTGAAAATAAATAAAATGACAAGATGTGTACAACACACACTGATGCATTCTGGCTTTCAGAACTATATAAAACATTAAAAACATCAAGAACTATATTTATATTTACATGCGTAAGTCACAGGTTATTTGCACCAAACGTATGATCATTGTAACAATGTATAACAATTTGTTATACATCTGCTATTAAACTTAAATTTTAGCAGTATTGATGTATGCCTGTACAAAAACAACTACTTAATGATTTTTCAACAGATTGCTAAATCATACTTGCAAAGTAGGAGTCACGGTTCACACAATATATCAACAGCATTAATAAAAAAATCCCACACTGTTTACATGCACCAGTTGTTCAAAACGTTGGCCGAACTTCAGACATTTTCTTAAAGAGACTTGGATTTTACTGTTACATGTATTTGTGTGGAAATGAACTGTACCATTTTTAGAACAGGCTGTTAACTTTTCTTTATATAACACGAAACCGCATTTTTATTTCTTTATTGCAGTGATAATGTGTATCGATTGTTTGATTGACTAGCATAGGTATGTGACAAAGCCCACATACTTAGTACCAATAACACGTAATAAACTGAAGTCTTCTCACCAAACTTGCTATGTCCACCTAGCATCAGTTTGACAAAAACAATGTTTTACAATTCCTAATGCATGTATTAGACCCAAGCAAACTGTATAAAAGTGTATAAATTCTGTCATAAAAGTCGACCAATGTACAGTACATAAACATGCAATTTATGTGGTTATCTTCATTTATTCAAATTATGAACGGTGAGTTTTGTGAAAACACTTCAACTGTCTTCAAGCAAAATAAAGTCACAGAGTGATAAAAGTACTCTTACATGAAAATATTTTGCTTGATTGACAGTAGTTTCTATGTTTATTAACTTATATTAAATAAGTTAGTACATGTAAGTATATTACATAAATCCGTATCACTATTTACTTTTTAATCAATATGTTTTTTCTGTTCAAAGGTGTTTTTTGAGACAGTAAAGTGGTTATCGGCCCTTGAAATTCAGATCATCTTGCAACGGCAGTTTTATTCAAATAATAACAAAGTAAATACCTGATGATAAAAATGCCATCACAGATCAGTTTTGCAACACCCTTTTGGGATGGCACTGCTGATTGCCACAGTAGTGTGTCTGCCTATGAACTAGTCGGTTGTCAGATCGATCCTTCTCAGTGGACCCATTTGCAGTTTGGGCTATTTTCCGTTCCAACCAGTGGTCCATAACTGGTTCATCAAAGGCTGTAGTATGTGCTGTCATGTCTGTGGGACATTGCATATAAAAGACCCCTTGCTGCTTATCGGAAAGAGTAGCTTATGTGGCAGTAGCATGTTTCCTCTAAAAATGTCAGAATGACTATATAACTGACGTCCAATAGCCAATGATAATATAAAAATCAATGTGCTCTAGAGGCGTCGTTAAATTATGTGATCAACATCAAAATACAATCAACTCATTTGTAACAACACCCAAATAATCCGTTAAATGGGGCCGATATGAACAGGTGGCTTTTATATATACAGACTGAAATACATCAATCTGAATGTGATGGGAGATATCTAAAATAGCTTTTATAGAGTGGTGGCTATTATATACAGGTGACAGACCAGTGTTGACTAATACAAAACTGCAAACTGTATATCACATCATTGAACCTTTGCAGCCAGAATGTTTTCTAAAGTTTGCCAGCCAGAAAGTGCTACATGTGTTATGAAGCTTCCAAACCAGTTTCCCAGCATTCACCTCACTGAACATAGGATGATGTACTGCTAGCACAGTTTTAGCATTCTGTAAATGTTAATGAGCTGCAGGTTAGGGATACAAATTAGTTCGGTAGTTCTTGATCCAATGAATCTGACTTAAACATTATTGTGAATATACTTTTATGTATAGCATTGGATGCTTGTCGGGCATCAAAAAATTATTAATTCTTCAAGTTGAGATGCATGTGTATTGATCCATTTTTGTGAATATATTGAGAACGACAACTAACTCCCTCAAAGATATGTGCCATTTGCTTGAACCAACAACCAATCAGATTCACACCCTGTCCAGTATTTTAAGTAAATGTTTTTTCATATATGTGCAATTTGGCAGCTATTAATAATTTGTTGGCTCAAACCAATATAATTCAAGGTAGTTGCATTTGACATTATTTCTCTTTTATTATATAAGTTTCTTGTGTACATGTATGTCTGTATTGTTGTTTTGTTTTTGTTAGTCATGTTTGCTGAATCCATACTGTTGTTCAAATCACATGGGTCTGTTTATTTTCTACAGCTACGCAGTTTTGTGATAAAGTGCAAGTAATATCCTGTAGCAAAATTTGGAGCACCTTTTGGCTTTAAGAGATTATTATGTTACATTTATACACATAGTAAACAACATTCAGGTACACAGATAAACACATGACTAGTACCAATGAGCACCAATCTTTTTTAAATGACTTATAAAAAGGATCACATGGGAAGGGGTGTGATGATTGTTATAGCTTTTGATGATTTAGTTCTAGAGGTTATTTCTGTGACAACATTTACAAGAGCCATATTTGAGATATGTTCCAAGAAACTCATAGTATTCTTACCAAAACTAGCCAATTTTATCTTATTTATATAGTTCAAATGACAAAGATTACAAAATACCATTCTTAACTGATTTATTAGTTTAAGATTAATTTGAAATTCAAAATAATACAGAACATGATATCACAGACGTTTAGAGAATTTCATAGAGTTTCTATTAATTGGAAACAGTAGCCATTATCTCCAGTATGGTCACCAAAGAACAGTAACCTACATATTGTGCATAGTATATTATATGTAATACCATTACTAGTAATCTAAATACCTACTATTAACAATTAATCTCACATAATCCTTTTTTTTTTCTGGTGGGCAAGGGAATGCTTAAAAGTTAATGATGCTTTTCTGTACTTCATACTGAATAAAAGGACTCACATCTGTCAAATACACACTCATTTGGCTTGTTTGAGAAGAATCTATCCATGTAATTATTGCAAGAGTCCCACATTTACAATTAAACTTTTATGACATTAAACAGTAATACTCGAGGCAAAGTTATGATGGAGGGGTGGAAGGCAGTGTTTGTTCTTAATGACAGGCACAGGAATGGGATTGATGCTATTACAGTGAAGGGTGAGGTAGAATACAGACTGGTGTTTGTAAAGTTATATCTCCCACCCTAGCAAGTAATAATTTCTCAAAAAACTTTTAATGGAAGAAACATTTAAAACATCAGTTAATAGGTGTCTAAGATATTGTAACTTGACAATCTACAATTAAAAGAAGAAAATGCTGCCACTACATATACTATTCTTTTATTAGCAGCAAGTGGTATTATATATATATTTCCTATACCCTTATGGAATAAAGAAAAGAAAAACTTTAAATGGTCACAACATTCAATGAAGAGATTTTCTTATATTACTACTACTCTTGGCTAATCATTCTAGCTTCCAATACTTAATGTTAAACTATGTCATATAATTGTATTACTCAATGTATCAATCATCAGATTTTTGCAAATATTCAACTACATATATTTACACAATAATTTATAATTAGAACTACTCTCCTGAATTTTAAACAGATGCTTAAAGGTGTGCCTAGCAACATTATAGATTTTACAGAGATGTAACTTCAAACCTGACACAAGACTTTCAATCATAATACTTGGTCATAAATTCTAAAAAAAAAACCCACTAAAACATTCTCAGTGATATGTTAGATTAAGCTAATACAAATTATGTTTTACGTTCAAATTACAGGCCAGAACTTTGCGTAGATAATATAGCCTAGGTTTATAATAATAATGTTTTAATAAATGTAATGTTATTTTCAGGTGTATTAAAAAAGGTGATTCTAACTGAAATATTATAGCCTTCAGAACACTGACTAAAATAAATACTTACATAACTGTAAGACTGTAATGTTAGAATAAAGCTTGGATCATCTTTGTCCATCTTTGTCATCTGTACATGTTCTAAAGTTAAGTTTCCATGACCATTCAGATTACTTGTTTATTTGCATTCTAAATAACAGTGTATCTTGGTAGAGACAGTGCAATCACAGCTTAATTAAGTGTGTGTGAATGAATTGTTTTTGTGGAAAATCACCTTTTCAGAACCAAAAGGGTGTAAGTGTGGGTTTGCACTTACTGGTATCACTGGATGCCCCTAAGTGAGCTGCATCTGGTGCACAAAGATTGTATGTAGGTTTCTGAATCTATCCTACATTTATCTTGAAATCAAAAGATATTCCACATAAAACATGTGTCTAGGTGAGAAACAGTTTTTGGCCCTTCTCTCAATTTATCTGCTACCCCAACTTACACCCTTTTGGTTCTGAAGCAGCAAAATGAAGTGTGTTTTACAAAACTCGCTAAGTTGAAGCTCAATTTTTTTTTTAATGTTTTACAATTCCTGGTGTATGCATAAAAGCCTAATGACCAATATCCAAAAAAATAATTCTTCAATGTGATTCTAACTTAATACATGCTTCCACAGTCTGCCAAATATGCACATTGGGCGAGTATATGATGTGTCAATATTGATATAATAAATTACCTAACTGAATATTCTTTTTACCAGAGTACCATACTAAACCATGACCAAGGAACACCATCAACAGATCCAATCAAGTGTTCACTAATTCAGTGTTTAACATGGTACCCGTTGAATCAATATTCAGTAATACTCTTCCCTTCAATATTTAGTATTTGTTTCAAGTGATGCAGTTCTAAGAAAAACAAACTAGCAGGCTGTGAAAGGGTCTATGTTTTACATCATCATGAACACACTGCTAGTTTCCACATGGAAACACTGAGCATGAGACCTTTGTGTTAATAATACTGATTTCCACTTTCTTTGATCATGCACAAACCGGTTACAGATTCACTAGAATACACTTTCATCACCCGAATAACAGATAAAACATATCACAGAGTTCAAGACCTGGCACTTCATTTTCTGTCATCTCATACTTGACTGTGTTGCCGTGGGTGACGGTTATCTCTACTAGGTGGCAAATTCTGTATATCGTGAGGTGGATTTCTTAAACCTGATAAACAAAATAATAATATTGAATTGTAAGTAAAGTATTGTTTAATTACACTTTCGCACCATCACCATTAAATATCCCGTATTTTCCCTAAAAACTCCATCCCATTAAATTAATGTGTTCTTTGAAGATTATTAATTTTTACAACATATCTTCAATGCAATAAATTTCTTCATTTAAAACACAATATTTATAATGAAATAAAAAAGAAGAAGTAAAAAGCCAACTTATTTATACAAATTATAGCTATGAAGACTTCTGTTTGATAAGCCAAAAGCAAGAAAGGAATCTTCAACAACATCCAAACATCTTGTTTAATCTGTAGACAAAATCTTATTTAACAACATGAGCTAATCTTTTCAGTTAGCAGCAAGAGATCTTCTTCATGCACTTTCCCACACACAGGACCCCAAATCCCACAGCCTTTGTTATGACCATAATTGTATAACGTTTAACCAAACAGGTCCTTTCCTTGAAGTGGCATCCTTGGAGAACCCAGACTATTGAGACTAGAAGACTTCTACCATAGATGCTCTTGGCAATTGGACTAAAAGTGATGAAGGCAACCATAATTGTGCAAGGTTGGTTACTGAAAGTTTAGAAGGGGGTTCAAAAGTATTTAAAAGATAAATTACATTGGAAAATTCTTTACCCCACCCCATCTTTTGTAGCCACTCCTGAGGTGATATCCTAGGAAAAGGTGCTGGGATTCTAGGACCAATGAGAAAAGATGATGAACAGAATCCTGTCTGAATGTGATCTCTTCTTGAAGGTGGCATCTTTGGAGTAACTAGACTAGATAGAGACTAAAAGGATAAAGGCTAACACAACCATATCATGCTTTACCTAAGCGTGGGTCCATTTCTGGAGGTGGCATCCTTGGTAGAGGACCTGGACCACCAGGACCAAAAGGCAGTGGACCACGAGGGCGAAGCATCATGTCTGGTGGTGGCATTCTGTATGGCGGTGTTCTTCTATCCATGGACAGCGGTCTTCTGTCAAAGGGTGGTGGTGACTGTGCATCTGGGGGAGAGGACAGACCTCTCATACCTGGGGGAGGAAGTCGGCGGTCAGGTGGTGGAGGCATTCTGTTGTCAGATGGAGGAAATCTGTCGGAGTGAGGAGATCCTCTAAAATCATCATCTCTGAAACAAATAAAACATAATATGAAACATACTGAATTGACCAAAATGACTGATATGGAAAGGAATAAATATATTGGTTTAGACAGATACATAGGTGTATCAAATTGTTGACATGACTTGCCCAAATGGCAAGCAAAAATAAACCCCAAGTGCACATCCTTTAAGATACCAGTAAAATACAAACCTCATATGTGGTAGTGGTGGCATGTTGGGACGTGAGGGTGACCTCTCCGAGCCTGGTTGAGGGGGACCTCCTTCCCTGCCTGGTGAAGGACTACCGAGCTCCATGCCCGGAGGACGGGGTCCAAGCTCCATGCCCGGAGGACGGGGTCCAAGCTCCATGCCCGGAGGACGGGGTCCAAGCTCCATGCCTGGAGGACGGGGACCAAGCTTCATACTGAGTGGATGGGGAGGTCCCATGTCCATCCCTGGGGGATGGGGACCATTCAGCATTCCTGAAATATTCACAAAATTAAGACGACAAATGCAACATGTTTTTTCCCCTTAGAAATAGGGAAAATAAGGAAAACATTTTAGAAATTAAACAACAGATATTATTCAAATTAAAACCATTGTATTTTAAAATGTAATTCCAAATGTTGTCAACTATATTTTAAGTAATTTGTTAATAATTGTATTCAAAAGCAAATTATAGGCTTCAGCCATATCGTACATGTATGTGCATGAATACAAATAGAATGTCACTTTGTGAATTCCATCTTTGGTTACTTAAAAGTTATCTTGTTTGGTGTGATTTCAATTATGAAAATAAAATGTATTAAAATATTATTATAAGGAAAAAAAGGTTAAAACATGGATTGGAACAAACATCTCCAGGTGTAACTACAACAAAGTTATTCACCTAAAAGTTATTATTTGTGAGAAATGGCAAAATATATAATGAAGAAGGGTACAAGTTGTTTTTACCTGGAGGTGGCATGCCACGAGTTGGTAAAGGACGAATTAGGGCACCTGGACCCATTCCTTCCAGCCCATTTCGCTCCAAACTTGTCAGTCTGCAAGAAGCAAACATTAAACAAAAATAAATAAATAATTAGAAAGTCACTTAAGTTTATGCCATGTGAACAATGACATCATCATGTACTCCTATCAAATGCCACATTTTCTACAGTGTTTCACTAAACTGGAGGGGATGTGGTTTAATCATGGTATCCAGCTATCACCAGACATAAAGTGCTCAGCACATGTATTCTTATTCCTCAATGTAAGTCAGATGTTTCACAAAAAATAACTGTCTTTCCACAATTACAAAACAACAGAATTTACCATCTCCAACACAAAAATCAACCGTGTTCCAACTATAGTCAATACTACTGAAGTGGTCACATTTAAGTTCAGCGATGCTAGAGAGGTCCAACCAAAAAAATCCTGAAGTTTTTGCGAGGGAGCAAAGCCCCCTTCCAAGGCAGCAACGTTTTCTGAACCAGAGGGAAATGGTGCATTCTGGTGAACTTGGAGGGTCAAATTAACTGCAATAGCAGGTATGTTAAAAAACCGAAACATATTTTGGCTGACCATAAAATGGGATATCTGGCAAAAAAACACCGGAATCTAGCATCTGTAAGTTAGTAAACAGCAACCTTTCTCTGAAGATCACATTTCTATTCTAGATATACTAGTAATCGAATGTACTACAAAGTGCTGTGTATTATATGGCTGTTTAGGATCGACTCGATTTATAAAATCTTAAATAATAAATTATAGTGGTTTTTGGTATTACATTGCTGAACAAGATGAATGGCTGATACCAATGTCTACAATAACTTTATTAGTAATATCAAACAGTATTTTATATCCATGAGCTGTTAATCTAGACTGGAAAGGAAAGGATTGTTTGTTTAACGACACCCAAGCACATTTATTCAGCAGCTATTAGGTGTCTGACACATGATATTCTGTGACTCATGGTCTTTTAGAGGAAACCAGCTACAGCCACATAGTCTATACTTTCTTATTAGCAGCAAGGGATCTTTTATATGCACTTTCCCACAGACAGGATTGCACATGTTGATAAACTAGTTATTGATCACTGGTCAGTGTTAGTGGCTTACTCACTCTGGGTTGGAGTCAGTATTGACATTAAAAATCCTGTGCCTCGACTGAGATTTGATCCCAGTACCTACCTTCCGTGAGACTGGCAGCTTAACCACTGTGCCACCGAGGCAGATTTTAAATCTAAACTACAGTATAATATATACAGTAGACTTAGGATGAACAAATAAAAAAATATATGTTGAATTAACTAAGGAATACAAAATGAATAAGATTTAACATACATGTGTAATTTAGACAGATTCAGGTTTAGCAGATGGCACTTTAGATATCATAAAGCATAAATTAACACCTAAACAGATTCTTACTTCTGCCTGAGAACTCCGAGTTCGTGTCTCGATTCTTTCAACTCTCTCTCTGCTGCTCTAGCTGTTAACTGTTAAGATAATTCAAAGAAACATTATCTAAGAACATCTATAAAAGTAACACAAATCAACTTTTAATATTATCACACCTGCAAATAAGCAACTAATCAAGGAAGTTGTCAAGCACAAATTTGTCATTTTGGAACACCTGGTATCACAAAATTAATTCTGTCAAGACATTTTGTCTAACATGCATGTTTTAATAAAAATCAACATTTCTATATAAAACTGACTTGACACAGGTTGTGTACATTATCAAAACTGAGCTAAATTAAATAATAAATACACACTATAAAACCTAAGTTGTGTATATTTTAATTGTATGTATTAAATTGTGTGATAGGGACATTTTCTGTAATAACCTGCACAAACTGGTTTAGGACATTCAGACCAGTACAGCAAAATAATGATTGGTATGTTTATACATCACATTTGTCAGCACACTTCATGTACTTGTCAGCAAACATCCTTCTTGTTAGCACACACATCCTACTTGTAAGCATACATCCTACTTGTCAGTACACATACTTGTCAGAACACATCTTATTTGTCAGCACACATCCTACTTGTCAGCACACACATCCGACTTGTCAGCACATATACTTCTTGTCAGCACTCATACTTCTCAACACACATATGCTATTTGTAAGAACACATCCTACTTTGCAGTACATACTTGCCAGAACACTTACTAATTGTCAACACACATCCTACTTGTCAACACATATACTTGTTGGCATCCATCCTAGTTGTCAATCATCTGACATCCTACTTGTCAGAATGCATCCTACCTGTCAGCACACACACCTTACTTATCAGCACACACCTTACTTATCAACACACATCCTACTTGTCATCACACATCCTACTTGTCAGCACACGCATCATACTTGTCATCATACATCATACAAACATGCTTACCCAGTTTTCATGTGCCTTCTTCTCATTTGCTGCTATCTGTGAACAAGATTATAAAAGACAAGTTTTAGTATTTTTAACAGGATCATGAAATGTGCTATTTAAATGAAAATCAACCATTTTCTTTTTAAATATCCAGAAATTAGAAAAAAGAGGCACGTGTTCCACCATTCCAGCATAGAGTTAGGTTCAGGGTCAGTTTTAGGGTTAGAGTCAGTTTTAGGGTTAGGGTTAAGGTCAACTTTAGGGTTCTATATAAGCCCCAGCTAAAAAAAAAAAGACCTCTTTAGATTGTTTGAAAAATGATGTTGGAATGGTCATTTCTTTCATACAAAGGCTGGTTTAATACTGTGAAAGTGAAAACAAACATTTTACAATCAATGAATAACAAGTTTTAACAATAAACAATAAATATTAAGGTTTAAAATCTCAAGACTTTGTGAAAATAAGCATGGGGCCAAGGTTTTAGAAGTACAAGCATATATTTATATATCATCAACATATATAGTATATTCATTGTTGTCATTATTTTGTGTATGTGTATATGCTCTTATTTCTAAAACGCTTTCATAAAATCTAGAGATTTTAAAATAACGGCCTACGCCAATTTAAGCATTACATGTCAGGGTAGTATTTATCTGTGGTATGAAATAAAATCCAGGCAATCTATCAGCAAAAATACATGCACCTCAAAATATTTGAAAGATTTTATTTTTAACCAAAAATCAATACAGTTGTTCAGTCATTGTGACAATTAAAATGAATAAAATATGTAGTTTGAAGTCATGGTCAATTTTTGAAATATTTATTTTTTGAGAGGTTGTAGATAATTTGGGTAGTTCCAGATCATGCCACCTATTGATGCTTACAAGTATCAAAACTACTTTTTTTTTTCAAGTAAATATCTTTGAAAAGATTTGCAATAAAAATAATTTTGGCTGCAGGATCCTGTTCCAAAGGCTGCAATCAATGTTTGTAAATTACCGATTACACATTTCTGGTAAAATTTGGATTATTATTTTTTCAGAACAGCTCATTAATAAAATGAACTGTAATAAAAATATAATACAGTTTAAGATTGGTTATTTATTTAACATGTATACAAGCTGAAAAAGCATTTTGATCCGGAACTACTCAAGATCCGGAACTGCCTGAACAACTGTACTACCCTGACAATTAAATGACTTGTAAAAAGTCTAAACATCTGGTAACAATATTAAGAGAAATACGCTTATGTAATAACAAATAAGCACCTTGTAAATAAGTGATACAATGGTTTCCCTGACTTCTATGCAAAAATTCCCTGTGTGATTAAAAGGCGTTTTGTAATATTGACAAATGTCCTTAAAAACAAAACAAAAAACATAATCAGGGAGTGAAAATATATTTTTAATAATATACGATTGGGGGTTAATGTGCACAAAATTTAAAACCAGATTAACAGGTAACTTTTATAATTACTTGAACTTATGTACCTCTAGTGAAATAACTTCACAAAATTGAACCTATTTGATATTTTTTACTACTTATCTCTGGAGATATATTTTGAATATTTATGTCCCCAATTAGCATGACCGTTTTTCATCGTGCCTGGATGTGTATATTAGGATCAGTATGGGGTGCTGGTATCTTTGAAGGGACATACCCCTTGGCACCCCTCTTAAGGAATGATAAATCAATTAAAATCAGGACACATTTCCTTCTGAGGTTCATTGAAAGACAATCACCTAATATGGTATTTATTTATTATGCCATCACAATGATTGTTGTCAGTGGGGAGGCATATATCTTTACCCTGTCAATCTGTCCATCAGTAGACAATTTTGGTTTTCGCATGATAACTTAAGCTCCATTTTTCATAATGTACTGAAGAATGGTGCTAAGAAATCCAGCTTGAATCTTGCAGAGGTTTTGAACGCTTTGTTCTGGCTATTTAAGGATTTTGCAGCCTGATGAGAGGACTGTGAAAATTACTGATTCTTCAATTTTCCTGCTAGTTTTGTGGATATCGCTGGGTGGAGAGCCAGCCTGTTGCCAAAAGGGCACTTGAAATTTAGCTGAACATTGTGAAATACATTGAGAAAGTTAGCAAGGATGCATCCTACAAGACAAGCTGTAACTCATACAAGGTAATACTGGAAGCTATACGTGACAAACTCATGCCTGTGAAGATTACATTCTTGAGTGTGTAACAGCCCTTTTTAAGCCATTCTTAGAAATGTATCGACGTGAAAGACTCCTGGTAGTATTTCTTGCCAGTCACCTTGAGCAGGAAGGTTATCAGAAGCATGATCAGGCCTTCATTGATGAAATGGTCAGGCCTTCGTTGACGAAAGAAGCTACTTAAACAAACAAACTACCGAATATTGACAGATGAGAAAGATAATCTCCTGAACCATAAGACAGTTGAACCTGGATTCAAGACGGAGAGACTAATCAGTGATGCTGTAGATAAGATGTTTGTTTCCAAGAGGGATATAATGGAACTTTCCATGAACTGCAGAAAGTTGATGGTTGAACTCGCGAAACATTCACCTGGCATGACGTGGACATTGTAAAAGTACTACTGGTAAGTAAATAAGCAAGAATTAAGAAAGCAAGTAAATACCCATAGCCATATATATTTAAAAAATTCACAGATAGACTTTGCTTACAAGTATTTTGCCAAATTGCTATAAAAGCTGTGCCAGGATATTTTCAACTTGTCTGGTCGTTCTGCAAATTCATGATCATTTGAAACATCTCGACCAATTATGAATAGAAATATGCTGAAGTTTTCCAAATTCCGAAGTGTTCCTAGTCTCAGATTCAAGAATCAGCTACATAATCCGAATGCGTCAGTAACGGTTAAAGAAATAATTGGAATATTCCGATGAGACAATGTGACTTCCGCTTACATACAACCAATGAAAACCGTTGATACATGTTTATCAAGGACGATCTCATGCTGTCTTTTTCTTGTTCAACTTCTCAAAAATTAACAGCATCAAATTTTCAGCTAACAAATTTGCCAAGGGTGTGGGGGCATTTTTATTACACAGTGAGAATTGTTTTGTGGGAGTTGTGTGGGGATTGGCACAATCACACACCTCAAAAGGCAGTGACTGTTTACATATTAAATACATAACAGTTAAATTCTTGTGTTTAGAAATGTTTTGATAAAAAACTGATAAACACAAACCTGTGATCTGAAATCCCTCTCTGAAGATGTCAGCTCTCTCTTCAAACCTTCAACTTGTGTTCTGTAGAAATCAGGTGCTCATTAAAACATTTCAATCACCATGCACGACATAATACAAATCTAAATTACACCTTGTTTTTTGCTTATTAAATATGATTCATGTAAATTCCAGAAATGAAAATCTGAAAACAGTATTAGCATTATAACCTATTACTGTATACAAAGAATTAAAAACAATGTACATGAGTAATATCAAAAAGTTGCTTTTACAAATGAAAATATTAAATACAAGCACAAATGGTACCGACATATTAGATAATGTACAAATTTAAATTAATCATTTAAATGTTAATTAAAATCCAACCTCCCCAATATCAATATTTTAAGAATTCTAATTTGGTAGAATGGTTTCAAAATGTTATGAAACAATATAAAAAAATTAATTATTCATTAAAATGTTTAATAAATCTGCTAACCCCCACAGAATTCTAATTTGGTAGGAGAGATTGTAGAGAGAAAGGAAAATGTTGAAAAATGTGAATGAGCTCTTACTTGTATAGCTCTACTTCTTGTTCTATCATCTTTGTGTGTTCATCAGCATTAACAAGTTTGTTGATATTCTGTTTCTTTAACGCTTCATGTTCACCAAGCTCCCTGAAATATTAAATTACAATGTAATATTGCTTCGTACTTCAATTTATTAAACATAAACAAAAGAAATTAAAAACAAAAACAAAAAAATAAAACATTCTTCATTATTGCTTCATAATTATTTTGGTAGCTGAAACTATAAATTATTTTACTTCTTCACATTTCCCATTTACAATATTTACTGACATTGTTAAAGAATTAAATCACATTTTAATAATATTCGTAACTGCCACATTAACTGACTATAATTATAACCAAACTATAAATAAAATATCATAATTGTGAAGTGAATTATTTTTTTAAGCGTCATATGAGAAAGACCATTATTGAGACACCAGACAGTGATTCAAGACCCAATGGAGGTTGGCGCACACCGAGTCTGTATCACAATTACCAAATGTCTGACATTCAACAGCCGATTATTAATATGGCTCTATGCTCTAGTGGTGTCATTGAACAAACCAACAAAACAAATAATAATATAAAAAAAACTGATTAATAAACCTTTGCATCTGTAACTCTTTCTCCTTGAAGTAATTCGAGAGAACATTCAGTTTGGTTTGAGCCTCCTGGTTCTGTCTTTCTGCCTTCATTTTGTCAGTCTGCATCATCTCCATGTCTCGCCGAGACTTCTCCAGCTGATCTGTAACACAAGTACATTGAAACCATAAACTTACAAATAATTTAATTAACCTGTTTTCTCAATGATTCAAAAATGCTGTCCTAAGCATGCAAACTCAACCACTTGAATTGGTTGCACAGTTACATTAATTAATACCAGAGAACATCCAAAATGATAAAATGGTGTAGACACTGGACAGTGCTAAAAATTCTCATTTAGAAAACTTAAAGTAGGGTTTGGGTTTGCAGCATTATTTGAATTTTAAATTATTTTATGAGTATAAAAAATTAAAAGTATTTTCACAAAACATGCCAGGTGCATAATTTTTAAAAATAGAGTTAAGCACATAAAATTCATGTTTGATGCTATGTTACTCATTAGTACTCTTACACCACTGTTAAAGTGTTATACAAATAGTATTTTGGGATACGTCACCTAGGCTTCTATGAATGCACTAAGAATTGTAAAACATTGTTTTTATCAAACTCAAATCGAATTGGAGTTAGCGAGTTTTGTGAACACTCATCAATTACTTAATATATAAATATATTTTAAAATGTCGTCTGCTTGTTTTACCCACCTTCAACTTCTTTCCTTGCATCCAGTTCTATCTGCAGCTTGTTTTCCAGTATATTCTTTTCATCTTGAGCTGCTCGCAGACTGGCATTCACCTAACAGATTATACCATGCCTATTATTGACATCATTCAACACATTTTGACAGCCCCAAGTTAAGTATGTTTTTAATACAATAAAAATGTATATAACAAGCAAAGAGACATTAAAGGTGATTGTTAAGAGCAGGTTTTTACTATGAACAGACTGCAATATGAAGGCATATAACTAAAGTGGCTTTTATTGACAGGTGGCCATTAGACCAATTTTAACTGAGTATGCTTTTTTCATCATTTGGGAAAAACCCAAATTGTTAGCTTTGTGTTTAAATGAATATGCTAAATCGATTTGATTCTTTAAGTCAAGGACAGACAACTCCAAATTAGATAACTCTACTGCAAATGATGTGTAATATCACCGGTATTGCCCAATATTAATGCATTGTTGAACGTTCTATAATGTCTTCCAAATCACTGCAGCAGGTTCACATTCTGCTGTTTTCTAATTGCAGACTGCATATTAGTTCCACTGCTATTTCAACACAGCTGAATACATTGTATTACATTGCCATATATTAGAAATAATACCTTGGAAACATCTATCATTGCTTGTATCTTCTCCTCAATACTTGCTTGGTTTTCTGAAAAAATAAGAATCCATCATAATTAAAGAATGTTAGAGAAAACTAATTCAACAACATATACAAGATTTATCCAACTGCTGCTTAAAATGAAGCAAAGAATTATTTTATTTTGACTCAAGGAAGTATTTTTTTTTAAAGGAAGAAAAATCACATACAGTAAACCCTATTTGTAACAGTCATCCTGCTTCACAAAATTACCTTCATGGTTTTCAGAATGAAGGTCATTTAATTCTGTCAAACAAAATGAATTTCATAATTTTACAGTAGCATGATTCACAATAGCCAATATTTATAGTTTAAAAAATATTTCTATCTATTTAATTCTGTCAGTGACAAAATAAAAAAGTAGTAAAATCCTTGGTTAAGGGATCATTTAGATGTTCATCTCTAGATTCTAAAATTTACCTGATTTCAAATCTTCATCATGTTCTCCATCATTAGGTTCAAATGCCTTTAACTGTCGGAAGCAGTCTTTCATTACCTGTAACATATACGCTAATACATGTATATCATTTTGTTTTGATGTCAGTGATTCATTTATTTCAACTGTCTTTTTTTAAAATGGTTACTTTTGGTTTTTAGATATGGTGACCCAAACAAAAATTATCCAAGAAAAACTGTGTTGATGGTAAAATATAAATACATGTACTACAGATGAGTTAGATACCGAGTGATGATAAATGGTTTATGAGACCCACCTCAAGTTCGTTATCTTTGAAGGCCACCGTCTCCTGCATCTGTTTATAATCTGACTCCATACCATCTAGTCTCTCCTTCATGTCATGTACTCTGCAACAAGAAAACATCAGACTTACAACCCTTGAAATTCAGAATTAATTGCCATCAACAAATCATTTAACTGTGGCACAGTGAGGGCAATTAAAAAAAATTGAGCACACTACATAATATATTAATATTGTGAACCCAGTAAAAACCTGTTGAAAAGCAATTTTACGGAGGTTTCATGACGCTGCCGGCTGCCACAATGCATTTTAAAGGCTGGTCTTAACAACAATATACAGTCATATAATTTTTTATTATTATTTTTAATATATTTTTTTTCATTTCATAATAAACAAGAACATTATATAAATTATGGTCTTACACTAATTTTAATCTGTTAGCCACAAATCAATATCAACTCATAAATAAGCAGTATTTTATCCTTTTTATATGTGACAAATTCCCATCAGACTGGTTTAACTAAACTATACTGAGAGGCATAAATAATGCAATTGGTTTTTTACTGAATATTTGTTTTTATAGAAATGTCATATATTCATTAAGCATCCAGACAAGTGATATATAGGTAACAGCTCTAACTGAAAGAGAATACTGTTCAAAACCAAAACTCTAAATAAATAAAATGTATAAAATGTGTTTGAAGCAAAACAACACACGAAAAACAAACAAACTCAAGTTGGAGTTTATTGCAACAACACAGAACTACACATGAAAATATTGTTTTTCCACGTGCAATGCCTGCACTTGTTTCCCCATAAAACAACCATTCTTTTATTGGTCTTTCTTATATGATTTTTATATATAATGCTGTGACAAATAGTCATTGGATTATTTATGTCTCTAAGTATAGATAAGTCCAGCAAAACATACATCACATGACCATACTTTAGGAAATGAGTGAACCCAACATACTGACTTCTTCTTTATAAACACATTTCTAATAAACCAACAATTATATGTACCATTTTAAATGAGTTGTAAGTCCTAGTTAAATCAAAAATAATAGATGTGTATAGTGTCCAAAATAAGACTGTTAATATATTTTTTGAAGCACATACACGTATATATTTAAGTAGATTAGATTGTATGTCAAGGATCATAGTTATTAGATGAATAAGATATTGCAGTGGGTATTAAGAAGCTCACACAAGAAACATATTCATCCCCCTCAAAATATCTAACGAGGCCTGGGTTAGCCTATTCAATAACAAACTTGTACCATAGCATGTTGGACAACTTATTAGTCAATTTTATTTTTTTATGATAACCGTAAGCCTCAGCAGTCCAGTGACATGACATCAGACTCTCAAGCTGAATGGTTCAAAACCTGTCGGAAACTGACTCATACTGACTAAGTGTTAAAATTATCAAATGTTTGACATCCAATAGCCAATGATTAATGCATCAGTCATCATTAAAAAACAACCCAAAAGTCTAACATTTTGATGTTAGCCAGGGTACATCTAACTACATGTAAGTTGGTAGGGTGTCTGCATGAAATGGTTTGATTGTAATATCAAACTCTTTCAGTGGACTAATTTGATGACATTTTTTCCATCCCAATAATGCCCCAAAATCAAAGACTGGTATCCTGTGTATGTGAAACTTAATGTGCTGCTAACGAGTTTCCTCTGATGACTGTGTCAGAATTACAAATGTTTGACATCCAATAGCTGACGATTAATAAATCAATGTCATCTAGTGTTGTCATTAAACAAAAAAACAAGCAATCTTATGACAGTCGGCCTTTTGCATAAGGAAAACAAGAGCTTGATCACGGTGCATCAAATGCATAGAGTATTTGTGAAACATGGTCTACACAAGAAACCTGCTGTAACTACAAAAGCTATTCTTATACCTGCACTATCCCAGACAGAACAGCATACTAGTATATCCATGAACTACAACCTTTGATATACAATTTTAGAACCACTTGTTGAAACAAGAAATAATGGGGATATGTAAAATGGGTCATTGTAAAAAAAAAAATGTCAGTATTTTTTGCTATATAGAAAAAACTGAATTAAAACTTAATAAAGACTGGTTATTAACTATTTAAACAGTACAAAAATGCAACTTTAATTATCAACAGTTTAACAGAAATAAGCAAATTAATTAGTTAGTGTAAACATTCCATTCTGTTACCAATGAAGTTGTTTTAAAATAAATACATAATAATAGCAGACAACTGTAACATTAAGAATGAAAAATATTTAAATATTAGTTTGAAAAATTAATATAAAAGACTTAGTGTTAAATGCATAGTCCCACGGACCCTTGACCTAATTAATTTCCAAACAAAGAATTAATTTTAGACATTTAATTTGTCCATAGAAATATTTCATTCAACTACTTACATAACCACCTCATCTCGCTTATTATCAATATTTTAAAAATAATAATGAATTATGATCATGGACAAATAAACCCCCCAACCAAATAAGGTTTTTTTTTTATGAAGGTGTGACGTATATATTTAGTCACGTAATGGGTATTCCCCTGTTAGCCGTTATTTTGAAACTACTGAATATTTTTGCAGCTGCAAAAACATTTCGTACCAATTTATTTCGCCCCATGAGGAGTTCCAATCACGAAATTTGAAATTTTTAAATGTGATAAAAATTGATCGACGCAACATGGAATTCCCTATACCGTGGTTCAGTTAAAGTGTCTTGCGTGAAATGAAAATGAGATCTAGTATAACAAATGCATGTAAGTTTCATTCACAATCAATATTTAGAGCTCAAAGCCCCTTAAATTGCGTGGTACTATGCCTTTAAGTTATATATTACATTTAACATTATCATAGGTACCTGTAAGTTTATATTGATTAGATTACCTGTGTAATGATTTCATGTTCAGATTTTTGGTTTGTGAGCACCTGTTTTGTTGGATAAGCTTTTCATTACATTAAAAACATTCTAAAAACCAATCACTGTACATGTAGAAACTGTTACTATTTGTTAAGTATTGAAATAACTGACATTATGTTATGCACAACAGGCAGTAGAAGCAGAGGTGAGAGGAGGCACTGCACATCACCAATAATTTTACTTTTAAAACTTATTTTATATCTATACCATGTAAAATACATAATCCTACAAAATGACCCCCCCCCACTTCCCAATATATTTTCTATTCCACCACTAATGAACATTTAGTGATTTACTCTGAAATATTTGAAATAAACAAAATTATATTATAATCATGGTAACAGTATGGAATTACAACATAATGGCTAACCAAACAAACTACTACATAACAAAACAATGTACAACATGATTAAACTGCATGGCTTTTTATAAAACAAAAGGCAGTTTTGAACTTTAATTAGTTTAAATGTTTAAGATGGTTTACATAAAGTACGTATTGTCTTTGTCTACCTAAGCTTATTGAGATAATTTCTTGTCTAATAAGTGTTAACTGTATACTGGTTTCTTGAACGACGTACTGTCAGTATAAATGTATTACAAGATATCATAAAATTGTTGATACTATTCAAATTAACTCACATAAAACCCTATTACCAAACCCTAAGACAGTATATCGTTGTTACTATTATGTTCTTTTCTCTAACTTATAGACATTGCATCATCAAAATAATGTTTAAAAAAAAAACATTGCATGTATCATTCATTAATCTGGTATTTTAATATTTTTTGCCATTAGTAGGACAGGAAGAGTGACATTATTTTTTACAATGACCCAAATACTCTGAAAATAGACTTAAATATGTTGACTATGAAGTAACTGGAAGAAAATGAATATAGAATTTCAAATCAATGTCCTCTATTTCTTTCCACATTAAAGCTGGAGGTCAATCAGTATTTTTCAGTTATTTACAGTGAAATGACCAACATGGCAGACTGGGATATGGGGGTAGGGGTGGGAGGCTGGAGAAATGTGATTTGAACCAGAATTAATTTTTAATAATGGATGGTATGGATAATGATACAATGTATTATCAGTTTTTTTATATTTGCTTAGCAAGGCACTGCCCCCTCCCCCACCAATTTTTTTTTAATAATAAATAAAAAACTGGCTAATGTTTCATGAGTGGGGATCACTAACAACAATTATTTCCAATTAAACAGTTATAATTAACCTAGTTCTATTTAAAAATAAAATAAACATTTCTGAGATGGATATTCAGATACTACTTTCACCATCATTAAAGCAATGCCTATATCCAAACTGCCAAAGTTTGATGACAAAGAACTTAAAAACACTTTTGGTTTATCAAAATTATACCTTTTGTTTCATTTTAAAAACCATTTACCTTGCAGGACTAGGTGTAGAAAAAATTTGTGTCATGTCATTGGATATAACATACGATTCTCTGCAATACCAAAGTAAACACGGAAAAAATGTGTGTCATGTCATTGGCTATAACATACGATTCTCTGCAATACCATAGTAAACATGGAAAAAATGTGTGTCATGTCATTGGCTATAACATACGATTCTCTGCAATACCATAGTAAACACGGAAAAAATGTGTGTCATGTCATTGGATATAACATACGATTCTCTGCAATACCAAAGTAAACACGGATAACAAGACATTTTATTTTTATCAACTCAAATATAAGATACACAATTTTGAGTTTCTATGTTGATTTTGTTTTGTGGACAGATCATGATACGAAATCAATTTTACAGTCCTGTATACAAAATCTGTTACATATTTTGTGTTAATAATTGGTACCTATTACATTTTACTCCAATTCCTTTATTTTTATCTCAAAGTCGTCTGAACGCCAACTGTTAAAGATTTTTTATCTTCTGTACATAAGCATGAATGCTTACAGAAAACGAAACTCTGGCAAGATCTGATCTCATGGTGGCACACAGACCTCTGTTTTATCATTGATGGTTCAACATCGATTCAATTAAAACGTGTTAAAAGAATAGGTTGAATCATGAATTGAGGTTTATAATCAACAATAGGGCCTAAAGCATTTACCATGATAATGCCCCATAAAAAACCTTTGTTTGCTGTTGTATCCTTATCCCAAGGCAATAATTGTCATGCCCCTCAAGCAAATTTCAAATTTGGTTTAACCTATTAGCAGAAATTATTTTCTGTTTTTGTCTTGTTCCCTGTACTCTGTCATACCCATTTTAAAATTTTATTTTTGTTTTTGCCAAACTAGTGAATCAGGAAATACTTTTTCAGCAGTTAACATTTCCATCAGCCAATGGTGACTGGATGACAAGAGCCCAACATTTTACAACTTTAGAATTACAGTTTAACTTTAAAGTGACGTTCATATTGGTGCTGTATAGAACTGTCTTACCTCTCTTTCCAATCATCAGCTTCTGACAGTAGCTAAAAGATAAAAACAAAAAACAAACATAAATTATGTTAATTTACTACTTTTGCAGAATGTTGTCACCGGTAAAAAAAAAAAAAAATTATATATTTATCCAAGATATGGCTATAATAAATTATATTAATAAAGGAAAATGATTTGATACTGACATTATTTAAAATATGTAATATAGAGGAGATAAAATTAACATTTTTAACATTAACAGGAAAAGTATGATTCTACATATGGTCTAGCTTGAAGAGTATATTATATTTTCTAAATTTCAATGGCTAGTAAGCACAATAACCAATAAATGCATAAACTGATACATACTAACTGAATCTATGATCAATGTGAACTATAGATAAGGCAATTTCACCCCAAGGGAGAAATGTTAAAATACGAGGGTCAAGGTTTACAAAGGCACTGGAAATTCCCATCAGAGAATAAGTCCACTGACGTGATTTGACCCTGCAACCAAAGCACCTCAGATTAACACTTGACTGACTTAACTAGAACCCATCCATCAGCAGTATCACTAACTTAACATAAGATGACAATATTATTAAACTGTAACTGTTTTTCATGCTGAATGGGTACATACTGTTCTTCATGTGTTGAGATGTATGGATACATACTGTTCTTCATGTGTTGAGATGTATGGATACATACTGTTCTTCATGTGTTGAGCTGTATGGATACATACTGTTCTTCATGTGTTGAGATGTATGGATACATACTGTTCTTCATGTGTTGAGTTGTATGGATACATACTGTTTTTCATGTGTTGAGCTGTATGGATACATACTGTTTTTCATGTGTTGAGCTGTATGGGTACATACTGTTTTTCATGTGTTGAGCTGTATGGATACATACTGTTCTTCATGCGTTGAGCTGTATGGGTACATACTGTTTTTCATGTGTTGAGCTGTATGGGTACATACTGATTTTCATGTATTGAGCTGTATGGGTACATACTGTTTTTCATGTCTTGAACTGTATGGGTACATACTGTTTTTCATGTATTGAGCTGTATGGGTACATACCTGTTCTTTTCTGGTTTCCAGCATTGCCACCTGGTCACCTAAACTTTGTACATTGGTTTTCAGTGATGATATCTCTTCAGTCTTTTCTTTTAAGCTTGCAGCTTTCTAAAAAAAAAGTTTAAGAATGTGTCTCAAATTAAAATAATGAAACTATCATGGTTTAAAGTCATATCATTATACAAAACACTCCAAGGGAAATCACCAAATAAAAGCTAAATGACTTTGCATGTTACTATTACATCTCATATCAGGTATCACAAAAACTCAATAAATCACGTAAACTCCTTTCAAAATTGTGATGTTTTGTTACACTTTACATATATCTGTGCTAATGATTAATCTTACTTTCTGTGCATCTTGTTCTGCTTTTGAGCATTTATCTTCCAGTTTTGATACTTGCTTTTGAAGATCTTTTATCTACAACAAAATAAGAATAATTAAATTGAGAAATGAAGACATGTACTATACTGACATCAGTTGATAGGTCTCGTTGGATTGGTTAGAGTCAATAGTGATGTCAAACAGAGAGTACTTATAGTATTTTAAATTTTCCTACATTGTAATGTGACAATCTACTTGGCAGGTCAGTTGTGTCTTGTAATGGTCTACTTGATAGGTCAACCCTCAACAGCTGATATACTTTGTCCTGGGGAGTGTGTTTATGGGGTGGGGGTCATTAAATAAATATTAAGATATTTGTAGGTCACTCATAGCACATCTTATAGCACTGTACAGCCATAAATAATTTACCTTTTTATCTCCTGACTTAACATCACTGACAACATGTGCTAACTGCTGTTTTAACTCAGTCATCTGGTTTTCTGACTCATTCAGCTGCTGTTTGAGTGCATCATTGTGAAGCTACAAGTAAAATACAAAACATCTCAATTATTAGCCATTAAAACTATTTCTGAGTACAAAAAAAGGTTTATTTTTTGTTAAGACTAGAGCACACTGATTTATTAATAAGCTGCTATTGGATGTCAAATATTTGGTAATACTGACACGTAGTCATTCAATGAAACATGCTACTTCTTACCATTAATAGCATGGGATCTTTTATATGTACTTTCCCCATGAAGGCACTTATGACCTTCGATAAACACGTCAGGAAAAAAACAAACATTAAAAAAATAAATTCACCAATGGGGTTCGATCTCACAACTAAATCATCTCAGGTCAAAGAAATATATGTTGCTATATCTATAAGTTTATTTCCGACATACATTCTGAAGAAATTAATGATTTTTATGTGGTCTGAAGAACAAACCTGGTAGGTCTGTAGGTCAGTCTTGCTGTTAGTCGATATGGACTGCAGTTTACGTAAATCTTTCTCCATCTGAGACATCTAAACAAAGGAAAGAAAGAAAAAATAAATGAATGAATGAATGTTTAATTACAGCGCCTTACAAATACTAATCTATTATGTGCCATACTATGTCATCAGAATGCACCAAACAACCCTACTAAAAGTGACACTCCGGTGAAACTCTCCTGTAAAAAGGAATCGGGGAAGACCCAAGGAAACATGGAGGACAGTTAACATGAAATACAAGAGGGCAGTCTGAGCTGGGGGATGCTGGAAAAGCTGGCAAAAGACAGACAACAGTGGCGATCTCTGGTTGCAGCCGTATGCACTTCTTAGCACAAAGAGGATTAAGTAAATAAGTAAGTAGGTAAGTAAGTAAGTATGTGCCATACTATAAATGATATATTTAAACAAAGAAATGAATATATAGTCTTGAAGTTAAACCATTAATCTTCAAAATATTAATAATATATTAATTTGGAATCATTTGATATAAGGTATTTTTTTTAAATGATGTTAAATAATGGAGATTTACCTCTTTTTGCTTGTCTTGCATTGTATCTTCTAAGTTTTCTTTCTCCTTTGTTGCAACAAACAGTTTCTCTTCCAGTTCCTGAATAACAACTGTAACAGAAGCAAATAATTATATTAAAACTTACATGACTAGCAACAATTATCTTCCAGAAAAATATTATGTTTTTAGGGCAAACATTGAAACAAACTATAAGAACAATTTTACTAGCATGTGTCTGTGTCTACTTTTTAAGCAAAATGCACAAAATTTTATATGCAAATTTAGCTTAATTAAAAGATGGTCATACCCAATAAATTAAGCAGTGATGATATGCTACTGAGGTAATGAATTTACATATTTTAGTAAACATTTTAGACAGAGATTTCTTACTACACCGTGTTTTGCTATTGTTTCAAATAATTTTTGGACCAAAATATCACCCTGGTTTATACTGTTTTATTACAATACCATGCAAACATACCTAGAGGATCCTTCTTGCTAATCTTTTTGCCCTGAAACACAACAAAGATAGAGGGTTTATTTACTGACTAAATATCCCAAAACAAAATAATCTACATTAGAATTGTTGGTAAATAAACATAATTTTATTTTAAAGAAAAAATGGTGTCTATTTTAAACATACAATATTTAGTAATAAACAGTATTAGTTATAAAAAAGCTATTATCTGCTTATTTAATGTTGATTATGCAACTTAGGCACAAAATATTTCAAAATTGCAGTTCTGAGGCCTAAGTTACAAAAAGATATAAGTAAATCTACAACTGGAAAGCTTTTCACAAAAAAGTTACGTGTAAAGTTAGTACAATTTTAGTATGTTTTGGAGTGCCTTCCCCCTACTGACACATGAAGAGGTGTGGATAATAAAAGCAGATAAAACAAATCACAATTTAAGCCTGTTCACAAAAAATATATAGATTAAATTTGTTATCATATGACTACGTGTCATAACACAAAATAAAATTTACATACTAACCCCACAAATAAAACCACACACAGCAACAAGCATCATAACCAATAAAGTTGTCATGGTTACCAGAACTGTGATGTGGGGAGATAATCCAAGTGGTTCTTGTTCCAGAAGGGACTGAACTGATGGTGGCAACTGAAAATTTAGAAAAATGAAGAAATTATTAATATAAGATAAATATTTCAGAAAACGTACTGAACAATAATACTTAAATACAACTGTATGTTTAAAATATATTCTATCCATAACAAATATTCTCAAAGAAAATTACTGTCTAAAAAGAATATGCTGGAATATTTAAAAGACAGTCCATTATGCTTTTGACACACTTATTCAATTCACCGTATATCATATACCGTTGCTCATATACCACATTACTAAGTTATATTTCATAATATTAGCCGAATTGTTCAAACATTAATTAGCTTAACCATGGCTAATAGACACATTTTCAATTAATGCTAATATTAACTGCAGAGATATATTGAAACTTAATTTTGCAATAGCCTGATGTATTCATAAGTAGTCAAATCAAATTTAAACTTAAAATTTAAAATTAAACTTCCTGTAAGAACATTTAAAATAAAAGCATGTCTCTAGGTCTAATCCCAATACTTACTATATTAATAAACACTCTCAGATTTTCTTCCAATGTCTTCATGTACAGTACTGTTGAAGATGGCTGACTATCACTTAAGTTTTCGTCATTGATCTTTCTAGTCAGCAAGGGGTCGGTCTCATATGGGTCAGGTGTGCCTGAATGCTCTCCATGATGATGATGACTTTCAACAGATTCCTTCTGATCCTGAACTTCATCCAGGACAGACTCCTGTGAACCAGTTATGGTTGCTTCAAGTGGTGGAGCAGGCATTTCATTGTTACTCTCCTGCAGTGGAGTCACTATGGAAGACTGCTCAGAAGGAAGATCAGACTGTACACTGTCATCAACAGACGTGTCCACCTGTTGCTTGTCTCCCACCTTGGAATCACCTAAAACAGTAAACAGTAACAATTAGAGAAAGGTGAGGGAGCCCTCATAATTTGCAGCAGGAACTGGCAATGCAACTATAAAACTATTGAATAATTAGCTTGAAGAAGTATTGTACTGCTAGAGTACGTGTATAAATATTTAATAGTATACCAGGCTCTTGTTCAGTCAAGAGGCACATGGTCTAAAGAATAAACCAGCTAAAATCACTTAGGTTCCTCTACTTACTCAGGACAACACATATAATTGACTGGATTGAATGGAAATGGTCCAATGGATCTAATTGATAAAGGTCATTTCACATATCATACCAGAAGCACGTTTTACTATTAATCTACATTGTACACCCCAATAACAATTTGAGATAAATGTACAACTATTTACTCCACTGTACCCGATGTTTTTATAGTCACTTAGTTACCTTCTTGTTCAGCACCTGTCTGGATATTTTCTTCATGAACATTGTCAGGTCCATCAGTTTTGGTTTCCAGCTTTCTCTGGTTCATTTTCTGCTGATCTTGTTGTATTCTTTCCAGTTGTTCTTGTTGCAGTCTCTCTTGGTTTAGCTTTTGTTCTTTCTGTGCCATTTCTTGTTCTTTCAGCTGTTTTTCTTTTTCTTGCTGTGCTATTTTTTGTTGTTCTTCTTGATCCATTTTTTCCTGTTCTCGTGCTATTTCCTGTTTTTGCTGTTTAACTATGATTTGTTCTTGTAACATTTCTCTTTGTTGAAGAAGCTGCTCTTGTTGCACCTTTCCATCAAATTGTTGTCTATGTTTGGCTGCTTCACCTTGTTTTTGATTTGCTACCATTTCAGCTTTGACTGAGTCTGATAATCGAACCTGTGATGGAGAACCTGTACCAATGGAAAGAGGCTTTCTATTCAAGAAGTCATCACTTTTGTACATGTCCACAACTGGTTCAGTTGTAGGTTGTATTGACATCTTTGGCTGCACTTGGGTTTCTCCAGACATGTTAACAATTGGTTCCACTCCCTCACCAGCAAAAGAAAGACTCTCTCTGGGAATCTTTGGTGTAATCTCAATAGCATCAGGCTCATGTGTTGCTTGCAACACGGTCTGTGTGGATGGTTTCAGGTGAACCTCAACATTTGGAGTTGTCCATTCTTGATAGTCACCATTATGTATAGTGGTACCATCGATGATTGTCTGACGAGCGGTCAGGGTGTTATCACTCTGATCTGTTGAAACTGGAGGAACAGAGTCCTCAGTACCTGATTTTTCCTGTGATGGCTGATTGTCAGTAATACTTGGTGTTGAAGTCAAAGTATTCAGAGACCCTTCCATGGAAACCATACTGCTGTGTAATTCAACCCTCTCAGTTGCTAAAGGAGTAAAATGTATATCCACAGGTTTGACTGTTGACTCAACAAGCTCAGATTTTGAAGGTACAATTTGCTCTGAAGGGTTATTAATCTGTTGATGTTCAGGATTTCTGTTCACTGCTTGGTTAGGAGAAGAGTGGTCCTTAATCTCAGTCTGTTTCATTTCTACAACATTATCCTTGTTGGCTTGCTGATCCATTAACTTTTTTCTATCAGTATCAGTTTGAACATCATCCTTAAACTTTAAATCAGGTTGGTTATTTAGGATCTGTTCCGAAGATTCCTTTGCATAATTTTTCTGAGCCACTGGAATCTCTTTACCATGTCCCACTGTATCTGAAACTGATGCTACTCTCTGTTCAGATGTCATACGTTCTCCAGCTTTATTCTCTTTTGGTAAGGCCTGTTTCATGTGGCCTTGAGCATCTCCAGATGTTTTTGCTCTAACCATTTCTTCTTTGATCTTGTAATCTTCAATCTTTTTATCCAAGATGTGTGGCACTGTTTGTGATTCATCTGTTTTAACACCTTGACTGTCTTGGTGCATATGTTTACTATTCAATATTTCACTGTGTGATCCATCAGCATGAATATGTTGATGATGCTGGCTACCATCCTGCTTGGGAATTTCTTTTAGAGGTGTTGGTGGTTCACTGATTTCAGGAGGTACAGAAGCATGTTGGGTTTGTGGTGGTTTTTCTGTGTTTTCAGAAGATGATGATTTTTGTACCACACTGTCAGATGATACTGGTTTTAACTTTTCATCTGAAAGTTTTAATGGCTGTTTGTCATCACGAGCATCTAACTTCTGTTCAGTCTGATCAACAGACATCTTCTGAGAATCATGTCGTGGAATGGAATCCTGTGACATGGATTCCACCGTTGATTTTTCTCTTGCATCAGTTTTAACATTTGGTAATTCTTTTGTCTTAGGTTCAAAACGTAAATTGTCATCCTGCTTAACAGCGTGATCTGGTGATGTTTTTGGAATCTGACTGGAATCTGCAGTACCTGCTGGTTTCTGATCAGCAACAGGACGTTCTCCATGTGGTTGCTGATCCTGTACTGTATCTGGTGACAATTCCTTAGTTTGTTTATCAGTTTTATCCTTTTCATCATCCCCAAACTTATTGGCCAAAAACTGGTTTAAATCTGAAATGATATAAACATAAATTCAGAAAATATTTTTTTTAAATATTTTATTGTCTACATGATTAACTGGTTTTTTTAATGTTGATGAATAATAGAAATACAAAAATAGTATACCCTGGTAAATGTATTGTAATAAAATGATTTTGTCATTTGTCAAATGATTTTTATTACTTTTATGACAGTACCTAGATATTTCACATACAGCTTCTCCGTTAAATTTACGATACTGTAAACATAAGAATATTAATTTTCTAAATTGTTTTCTGTTATAAACTAATCGTCTAAAGAATGATTAATCTATAAATTTAACATTTAATTTTGCTCAGTCAGAACATTCATTAATGAAAGAACAGCACATTATTTATTCATTAGCTATTGCATTTATAAACACACTGTGATATGATCCACTTCAGGTTTTAACTGCACATTCACGAAATCTTATATAGTGTTATTAAGATTTATCAATACATTACCACCACGTCACAAATGTTTGTTAGCATATTTTAAAAAACTATACCACTAGATCACAGTTATTCATTATTTATTGGCTGCTGGATGTTAAACATAGATAATTATGACACATAGTCTTTAAAGGAAACCCACTACATTTTTCCATTAAAACAAAGGGATTTTTAAAATGCTCTTTCCCACACAAAGGAATACATTTCCCACAGCATTTGATACACAAGTCTTGGGTCACTTGGACAACAAAAAAAAGCAATTCTTAAATAAAAAATTCAACACATTATTAACTGGCCTTGACTGACAAATGATGATACTATCTTGAAGCACACCAATCTCTTCAATGACATATAGGAGTTTGTGAATGTGCTAAAAGTGAAATGTTATTTTAATTTTTTTTAAACTACAACCCAGAAGTGTGCCTATGTAATTGATGTGGCACTATACATGTACATTTTGACACATCGTTTAGAGGATGCAAAAAGAAACATGCTGCAGGTGCATCATAAACTCTTCACTATTTAAACATTTTCATGCACCATGGAATACTGCTTTACCTCAATAGTGCAGTGGTTATCTTATCACTCTCAGCTACTAGGTACTATGAAATCTTTTACAAATGCACTGCCAAGGGTTTATTAGAAAGATGAAGATAAATACAAGATTATCCTGATAAATAAAAAACCTGATGTTTGTACATTGTATGTGTGTATACATGACATGCAATACGTGCTTAAGTTACTGTAAAGATAGTGTACATACTACTAGTCACTACTATATATAATATACACAAAAAAGTCAGGTATTTAGTAATTTGAGTAAATATGAAGAAAAAAAAAACATGCTGAAATTATTTACAGTGAAAAATTGATGTAGATTTGTATTTGTTAAATGGAAAATCAACACCATGCCTCATACAATTGTACCGTAAATACTACATGTAGGAATACATTTTAACACAATTCGTCAGTGGAAGAAATCATACAGTGCACACATACATGTATAAGTATATAATATAATAAATAAAGGGTTATTTTTGGTTGATAGGTTTTACAAGCTATATCCTGGTAACAAAGAGGGTCATCAGAAAAATAATGAATGTTGATGGTATATGTTTTCAATCTAGATACTAATTCTTTCTATTCATTTACTGGAAAGCAAATATACTAAGAGCTGTATAATTTGTACACTTCATCTTGTAAACAAATGAAATGGCACAAAATGTTGAGTATACTGAAGAAGAAGAATTTAATGTTGAGCCCAATTCCATGAAACATAATAAAATCCAAATTTCTAAGAAAATATTTAATGTTACCAAGAGTTTCTTAATTTATTTTGAAGAAAAACAATGCAAGAATATCATTATAAAATTTTTGTAACAATACTTTATCAAAGAAAGAGAAGTGAGATTGGAATGTACACATGCAACCTGCAATAGCCCATACACAGTTTGGTGGTTAGTATGTTGTGATATGCTCGGTGTTAATATGGGTATGAATAACATTCCCAAACCTCCCCATGCTGACACCTGTATTAAGTGCGATTGAGTGGCATGCGGAACCGACATGAATTCAATATGGTTAATTGGTTATAACATTAGGGTGTTCATTGGTATTCAAATCTTATCGAGAAGCCAGAAATTGCACTGCAGTCTGTTTTGTCTAACTACTTCAGATAATGATTAGTCAGGTGTTTCTGTACCAGAATAGTATTCACTTCGCAGAAAATGTCTTTGATTTCTACCACGGAAAATGAAAAACTGATAAAAAAGACAAGCATGCCAGTGAATGCAGGATGCAGAAACTGTCCATGCATGTCTACCTTTGATCTGGAAAAGTTTTTCTTACCGTAGTGGACACATAAATTGCACTTTAAGCAGCCACCTGTCTTAAAGTGTCATATTTATCTTCTCCTGAATAAGCTAACTTAGAAGTTTAAACTGTACTAAACAGCTATCTCTTTTAAAAGGCCACATCATGTTATTCCTTTGGGTGGCTAATAAGGAAATGTTTGACTGTATAATACATAATGTATCGTTACAATTAACCTGTTTAAATGTATAAATCAAGACAGAGATTTCATATTAATGGTTAGTAAAATGATGTAACATGCTTGGTGTTACAGTAACTACATGTATAGGCATAGGCATTAAATATGGGTAAATTAGAAGGTATATTTATTTAGTTATTCCCCAATACCTGAAGTGTCGTTGCGATTAATATGTTCATTTGGCATTTCATGAATATCAAGGAAGTCCATATCAACATCTTGAAATGACAAATAAGTATCATCCTCTGAAATAAATATTTTATTTACTAAAACAACCACTGCTTTCAGTGTCTCAACACTAATTACCTTAACACACTATGTCATATCAATGCAGGATTTCTGTCTGAAGGTAAAGTAGTGTTTCGTGAAAACTTTAGGTATAATACTGCATACCCACAAAATAACACCATTCACCATGTTTTGGTTAATCTTTTTTTTTACCTGAAGTGCTGAAGAATGTATTTTAGGAAATACAAAATATTAATTTGGAATATGGTAATATTAAAAAAAAAAAATACATATAAAAATAAATAAAATATTTATAGTTATAAAGGTACATGTATGCAGTTTATGAGAACTGGAGCTATTATGTAAAAATGTAAGGTTGGCCTTAACACACACAAAAAAAGTAGAAAAAAAATTAAAAAGTAAAGTTTGTTTTATTTAACGATGCCTCTAGAGCAGATTGATTTTTATCTATTGGGCTTCAATAATGTGGTCATTTAGATGAAACTCACTGCTGCCACATAGGCTACTCTTTCAAATAAACTGCAAGGGGTCTTTTATATGCACTGCTTTGATGAACCAGTTGTGGATCACTGGTTGGAACAGAAATAGCCCAAACTGCAAATAGGTCCACTGAGAAGGATCGATCCGATGACCGACAGCTTCACAGGGGGACACTACCATTTGAGCTATTTCCCACTTATAAAAAAGAAAAGAACAATCAGTAAAATGTCAGAAACTGAGATGCATGTACATATTGTAAAACAAAATATACTTAAATGTAAGAGTGCTATATCAATCAATAACCAGAAATTAAAATTTAATTATCTCCTTCTGACTTTAAGTATATATTAAAAAAACATACACCATAATATTAAGAATTTACAAACCATCCAAAATACAAAGAGAAAATCATTCAAAAATGAGAAATAGGGTCATTCCATGTCAAATCACCCAAAAAATTGGAAAAATGTCACCTCACCCTTTCCGATTTTGCTGAAAGTTTGTATTTGGGGTTATTGGGGCTAAAAATTATCATATTCCAATTTTTAGAGAGATCGGACCAGCGGTTTCCAAAATAAGAAATATTATATTTTCAATTCTTTTATATTGTTTAGACAACATGTTGGGCTAAATTTTCAAGGCGAGTTAATTTCAAGGTAACCTGTCCCACATGGCCAAATTCAAGGTCAAAAGGTCACCAATATTTAACCTACTCCTATGCCAAAAATAATGGGATTTTTTTAATCCTTGTGGAATTAACTTTCTAGAAATATCTTTTTCATTAAGGTTGACCAATTGGTTACTGAGATATGGTCATTTGAATATTGGCGGTGATGCTCATTTTGTTCAAAATCGCCAAATTTAGGCGGGCTATATCTCGGAAACCGCTGGTCTGATCTCTCTCAAAGTTGTAGTATGATGGTTTTCAGCCTCAATAACCCCAAATACCAAATTTCTGCAAAATTGGAGAGGGTGAGGTGATATCCATTGGGTAATTTGACATGGAATGACCCAATAGCAGGAAAAGTATGAAGAGTGAAACTGAATGCTGTAAGAGAAATTAAATGAAATGAACTTACCACTTACCATACCAAACAAGGTATCAGTGAAAGATAATGATTGGGGATCTGAAGTATAGTAAACGTAAAGTACAGGAACTGAAGAAAGTGAGTTGAAAGTCTTTAATGATACCACAGCATATATTGTTAATCTTTACCTATTAGGTGTCAAAAGAAAAACTTGCTCGATGAAACCGAGGGCAGATAGAGGATATTCAACAGGGTACGCACCTGGGATGATTTTTGACTGGCCAGTCGGGCCACTTACAGCAACACTCTGACTTACCCGTACAATTTTTGAAAGGTCTGTGACTACATTTTGTGTAGATGGGCGCACACTGATTACAAAATGTGTCTTATAATGTAGTTGAGATGTGTGGAAATTTAAGTCTATCCATTTTTACAACTGTTACCTGATGAGCCTGAGCATGATGAGGTACTTCATGCTGTTTGTATATATACTTACAACTTTGTTAAGTGTGAAAGGAAAAAACATTAATTTGGCCTTTAGTAACTTTAATATTTGTTTATAAACCTGAACATGATGAGGTACTTCATGCTGTTTGTGTATACTTACAACTTTGTTAAGTGTGAAAGGAAAAAAAATTATTTTGGCTTTTAATATTTGTTTATAAAATCTGAAAACTCAAGCTACAAATAACAGAAGAAAATAAAACAAAGGCTGATCAAATAAAAAAAATAAAAACACCAATCCTAGTTACCAGACAGTGTAACTCAATTTAGACAATTACAGAATGTATCACCTTCAAAATTCCAAATTATTTATATCTTTCTTACAATATTCAAATTTCTACATTAAAGTATGCACTTTGGTACATCCAATTAGTTTCTATTCATTCTGGCCCAATGCTTATAGGACTTTCTTAGGCTTAAACAAACCCTAATGCCATGCCAACAATATGTACAGCATCATCTGGCTTTATTAAAGTCTCTACTGTAAGTTTCATAATCATGGGCTAAAATGTTGATGGAAGTTCAATTTTTTTTTAACTGAACAGCAACGGCACTTGCCTCAGAACTAGAATCAGTGATTTCATTATAAATTAAAAAACCTGAACAGCAACGGCACTTGCCTCAGAACTAGAATCAGTGATTTCATTATAAATTAAAAAACACCCTACCAAAACAATCAATCACTAAAAGTACCTTTTTCCTTGGTTTCTTTATTCCCCATAGATTCAATGTCTTCTCTTTCAGCTGTTTTGTGTCTTTCACTCTTCACAGCTTTATCCTCCTGGTCTACTTCAGTTTCATCTTCCTCCTCCTCCTCTTCATCTTCATCCCATGGATTCGCTGGGTCACCTTCTATTTCTGGTTTTTCTAAATTAGTTGATGATTGGTCAGGTTTGTTTTCTGATTTTTCTAAACTAGGAGATGAATGGTCATCTGGTTTTGCTGCTTCACCTTGGTTAGGAGCTGATTGGTCTTGTTTTTCTGGTTTGGCTAAGCTACGAGCTGATGGGTCATCTTTCTTTTCTGGGTTTACTAAGTCAGGGGATAACTGTTCATCTTTCTTATCTTGTTCTCCTGGTGTATTAAGTGGAGGTTTTTGTTGGCTAGCTGGTTGGGAATCTTGAGAACTATCAACTTCAGTCTCATCAGGTATTTCAGTTTCATCTATCACTTTTGTCTGCAATTATTAAAAAAAGATTAACATTGAAAAATAAAAATGTACAAGTAATAATTTATTGAAATATGGAATATCTAAACAGATACTATGATATTTGATTAGATGACAAACAGGAAACGAATGTTTGTTTAACAACACTACAGCGTATTGTTTAAAAAGTAGCTATTAGGTGTCAAACATCATTTATAAAAGTAAACTTGATGCCACCATATATAGACCTTTTGATGTGCACTGTTCTAACACAAAGAACAGCACATATTAGTTCTTGAGGGGATCCATCAAACCTGTGATCTACTGCACCTCATTTAGAAGCTCTCTATAATTACACAATGCCTAAGCCATACTAATATAACAAGCAGAAGGTTCTTATTTACTCAATAATCAGTCCCCAAAGAAGAATGGATCCAGTGACCCATAGGATTTCAAACAGATGTTGAACCATTGATCAATGTCCAGCTTCTATAAAATTATGAATTTCAAGGACTTTTCATGATGCATAAGGACTGTGTGTGCAACTAGTTTTGTAAATTAGTTTGTGCTTACCTGCGGTTCTTCTATCAGGATATTTTGAGTTCTTTTCTCTGTATTACTTTTGTCCGTAACCTCTGAAACATATTTTAAATGAAACAAATTATATATTTTTTAATTTAAGTGAACTGTATGTCATTTTATACTACCAACACCATGGTGAAATGTTCTGGAATTTAGAGAGTTTTTTCTGTAACAGTTGTTGAAAAAGATATGAAATTAATCAAAATCACATTAGTATAAAAAAAAAGTGTGTGAGATTACCTTCAGTTGTAACAGTATCACTACTAGTATCTGTAATATCTGTTTCATCTAGATCAGTCTCATCCTGGACTTCTTTAGGTTTAACGTCCTGCATTTTGGCTAGCTTCGATGCAACATCATTTTTCTGAAAACACAAATTAATATGAATTAACAAATACTACTGAAATAACCCAAACAATCTAATCTATACCAATATATCTGTAATTCAATTATTAATAAAGTTTAGACTATCTTGAGTTCCTTTTTTTAATAAAATTAATAAGTTAATCAATTAACCTTAAAAGAGGAAAATTTACAAAATACTTGGTTAATTCCAAGTCAATTGAATGTAATAACCAGTGTTTGAAATGAAGTGCTACATATGTGGTATGTCCAATGACCTCATAGTACAAAATATGTCAATATGGTAATTTTAGAATTTCCTATATATTTTCATCATATATTGTACTAGTTAGTAAACATACACCCAAAAAATGCAAATAAATATACTGATATGCTATCCTGTGTCAAGTGCATATGGTTGACTATAATTAAACACATTTTTTACTACAACTATTTTATTTTAGAAACTGTTACTAAAAAATAAATGAAAGCTTTACGAAGGGTGGTTATTTAACGGTTTCTATTACCTCTGTTGGCACCACATATTCTGGATTATCTTCTTCCACCTCATACTCTCGAACATATACTTTCGGAAAATAGCCCTTCCTCCCATCTGCCGTCTGTTTTAAAATTAAAATAAAATGGAGGCTACATAAAATAAATGTGTTTTACATGTAATTCATGAACGGATTTTATTAACATCAGGGGTTCAAATTGAGTCAGGCGAGTTCAGTATTGATAATCATCAATACTGAATTATACAATTTGTACAATTGATAGTAACCACCTCAGCTTTATCCGAAGTGAACTACAAAACTGAACTCCAAACAGAGACCACAATTGCATATAGATTTTGTCTGCTACAGACGCCATATTTCCCTGCAAGCTCGCGCAATCGCAATAATGTGCGACACTACTGGTTTCCGGTTTCTGGCTCACGCTTTCTTGGCCTAGATTTGAACAGATGGTAGCCATGTGGCATTTCTTGGATAGCAGAAAAAAAAAATCTTTGATTATTACAGGCCATAGGATTTCACAGATAACAATCATTACTGGTAGCGTGTCTGAAAATCACGGAACCGAAAATCCGTTTCCTACGTTATTTATTTATTTTATATGTATATAAAACAAAACACTTCAAACATGTTTGTCACCATCATTATCTGAAGACTGTCAAATCAGATACTAATCAAATACAAATACTGTGCCAAATAAAACAAACTCGCTGATCACGTAACAGTCTCGCTTGCCAGTATTTAAAAATGTTTATTGTATAACATGCTATTTTTGGTAATGCGGAATAGACCGTGTTCCCATGAAAAAGTGTTTCCTACAAAATTTAAAGCTGAGAAGAGACATCATGACATACACAAAACAGAGCATTATCTACAAAAATTCTGTTGCTTATTTTGAAGCCGCTTGGCAATGGTTTTAGGTGGCTGGTTCATTTTTCAAGGTTACTGCCACAGCTGGCCAGTGTCTGAAAATGGTTAATGTACACCACTGAACATGGATGACATTTCATATTTTACCAAACATTCATCGATAAACATTAGTAAAATTATTTCCTAAGAAAATAAAAATGTAACAAAACATTTGTAGAAATTTACTCATGCCTGAAAATAACATAATTCAATGCTGAGCTACACATCAAGGATTTACGGTATATTTGATATCCTTACCATAAACTGAATAGCAAACATGTACTAGGAACATGACTGAGCTAACTGTAGAACATCAAATTTCCATATGGGACCTGATATCTTAAAGTGTTCTCGAGGAATTCTACTTTCAGTTTAGTTTTTGTGTTACAAACTAAAATACTTACCTCTCCTCCCCACAAGTCATCTCGATTTCCTGCCTCCTTACTCTTTACTATAATTTTCTCTCCAATATTAAAGGACAAGAAGATAGGATCATTCTTTGAATGTGCTGCAACAGCCTGAGCATATGAAATAGTTTCTGAAAAATGAAATATCCACACAATTAAAAATGTTGCCTGGAAATTTGTAAAGTATATATATATATATCAGAACACCATTTCATCTATCACATGAATTCTAGTGTAGAGTTAATTAACTAATTTTTTAAAAACTCTTTCCAAAGAAAAGATTTTACTCTCAGCAGTGACAGATTTTGTAGTTGACAATCATTACCTGCAAAGGTGTAACAAAAAATACTAAAATCCAATTATAGAACCACAATATTGATGCAGGTTTGGAAAAGAAAGGATTGGTTGTTTAACGACACCCTAGCACATTGTTTATTTAGTGGCATTAGGTGTCAGTCATGGTCTTTAGAGCTAAAATCTGCAACTGCCACGTATACTACTTTTTCTGATTAGCAACAAGGAATCTTAAAATTTATAATCTTTTACCACAGAAAGGATAGCATATATCATGGCCTTTGATAAATCGGTTGGTAATGTACACCTCCCCATTGAGACTTGCAGATCATTCATTCTGGGTTGGAGCTGATATTGACAGAGATGTGATCCCAGTACCTACCAGCTGTGAGCCCTAAAACTTAACCACAGTGCCCCCAGTGTCTGTACAGGTTTGGAGGGAGTGGGATGTAGTTCAAACAGTTTTGTGTCCATCTGTGAAACTGTCGGTCATCAGATCAATCCTTCTCAATGGACCTATTTGCAGTTTTGGTTATTTTCCATTCCAACCAGTGGTCCACAACTTGTTCATCAAAAGCCATGGTATGTGCCTTTCTGTCTATGGGGCAGTGCATATAAAAGACCTATGGCTGCTTATCGGAAAGAGTAGCCTATGTGGTGGCAGCAGGTTTCTTCTAAAAAAAATGTCAGAATGACTATATGTTTTATGTCCAATGGCCAATGATAATTTAAAAATCAGTGTGCTCGAGAGGTGTCATTAAATAAAACAAACTTTACTTTTTTACTGTACAAGTTTGGAAGATACTTGCAGTTCTCAACTTTATCAAGGCAACAAATCAACATCATAATCACATTGTTTTGTACTTGTGGACTGGAAATCTGATGGATTTTAATTGCATTTTTGTAAAATTTCAGAAAATATTTTATGAAATTATATGAAAAAATCTGCATATACCTTTGTGATATATAGGATTCTTCCACGTTTATTATTTCATATTGATGTGTTCTACTTTCTTTTTTTTTTTTAAACTTTACTTCGATTTAAATTTGTTTAATTTATCATTCAGCATAACATTCAAACTCGGCATCTTTGTCAAGGTAACTTCAGAAATGTCACTAAGGACACTCAAAGAAAAATTAGTAACAGAAACAATACATTATTTAATTTGAAGCTGCAATATAAAACAGAAATTACCTTTTTATGGTATTAGTATTATGTACATACAGGTATGTACATATGCGTATGCAGGCATACCAGTAAGTCATTAATAACAACATACAATGCCAATGAATATCAGTAATTCTAAGAAAAGTTGATATGTTATTCATGCATTAATAAATTATTTATTATTAAATATAAAAACTATTTTTTTATTTTTTTTATTTTGCATATATAAATATATATAACAATGTGATACTTCATCTGTCTATCCACTATTAAACTTAGGATAGAAAGAAAACCTGTATTGTATAACATCAAAATTCACAGTGAGTACATTTCAATACAGTATACATGCATTTAAACATTTTTTATTTTGACAAATAAAGTTGACAAATACACAGGGGTCGAATTTCACCAAGGCAATGAGGCATTTGCTGCCCTGTCGCTTTGCCACAATGCCATCTCAATTTCATTTCCAATGAATGCAAATATTGTTGTGTCCTTTTTTCCTGCTTACCCAATAAGAAACTCACATTTGCCTTGTGCCCCTGATGTGTCCTCAAAATTGCCTTGATGCCCTCATGATTCCTAAAAATGTGGAAATAATCGTTGTGCCCTCCCCAAAACACCCAAGTTTGATGCCTGAATACATATTCCAGTTGGCAAAGGAATTGAAGATTAACAAATTTCTTGGGAAACCCAAATAGAGACCATGAAATAACAAACAGAAGAAAGAAAAATAATATTTAAAAATCTACTTTTGTGACCATATTTCTACCTTAAACTGCACAAGTGCAAAAATATTTCTAAAATCACAAGCAACTTATTTTATTTTTTCAGTGTGTTGGTCTTGTAACTTGTTAACCCAAAAATCTCCAATAAACGATATAAATTTAAGTTGCTTCTGCAGGAATCTTAACATAGCTGTTGGCTCCCTCCAAAAACCGACACATATTGAAATAAGTTTTAAAATAGTTCCTATGCAAGATATTAGATAATAAAGATTTTTGAAAAAGAAACAAATGTGTTTAACATATGGAATTTAAGGTTTAGATATGGCCATAATAGTAGATTATATCCCATATATCGTTTTAAGATACTGTTATTTTATCATTATTAACATTCGAATGAAGGAATTAATACAAAAACATGCTGTATAAAAAATAAACATTAAGATTCATGTGTCATTTCTAACTGTCCAAACAGTCGCAAACTGTCAGAAGCTGAAAATTACGACGCTACCAACGCACACATTCGTTAAAGCAATGTTATTGTCACAATAATTGTGTTACCTTCACATTCATCGTCAGCACATTTTCTTAAATCAGATATTTGTGAACAAAATATGTCAATAAAGGCGAGAAATAACACAAACAAGTTAAAAATGAATGTTTGCCCCATGAAGGCTGCCATGTTACTACTCCGCAGTCGGTACACGTCATCTTTCAAGATAATTTTATTAAAACTGTAGCATATCGTGTTTTAAAATGCAAATAATAATTATATTCAAATAAAAAGTTTACATCGATCAATTGACAGTTAAAACGTAAAATTAATTGTCATATTCGCAGCAAAGAATAAGCAAATAGACTGATTCTTAATCGATTTCATGTAGTATGAAAAAATGAAGGAAGCGTAGTAAGAAAGTAAAGCCTGGAAACAGTCGTTTAGTTTTGAGTCGTTTTATTTTCGAAGTAGTCTTAAAAATTCATATCAAGTTATTTGCGAAATAAATAACTTTATTTTATTTATATAAGGTGGTGTTGCCATTTTTATTAAGGCCTATAGATATACATA
>JAULBS010137844.1:0-61276 GCA_032355785.1 Symmetromphalus regularis | reverse complement strand
ATCCATCCATCCATCCATCCATCCATCCATCCATCCATCCATCCATCCATCCATCCATCCATCCATCCATCCATCACCCTCCCTCCCTCCCTCACTCCCTCCCTCCCTCCATCCATCCATCCATCCATCCATCCATTCTTTCTTTTTCCATTCTGTACTACCATGCCTCATACCTTCATTATCCAGAGCTGGATTTATAAGGGGCAAACAAGACAAATGCCCCGGGCCTCCTGCTACAGGAGCCCGCCCGACTAAGGACTTCTTTATACAAAAATGTAATAATTATAAAATTAGTTCTATTCATTCATGTTAGTTCATTTTTTTATTTGTCATGTAATTTAATTCCTATGTTGAGGGGCCTCCAAACTTGAAGTGTCCCAAACCCCCCAATTTCTAAATCCAGCCCTGACATCACCTCCTATTTCATCATGTCCTGTCCATTCTTTTATTTGTTTATTCATCTATCCATTTCTCCTCCCTATTCTTATCTCACCCATATGCATTTCAATTAATGATAAAATACTGAAACACTATCTTATTAGGGATAACATTTTATATACTAGTAAGCAGTAAACAAAGAAAAGAGAAATAATCACACTGTACTAAAACATATTCAAAATTGGGCAGATGTTTTAGATAAAAAATAACGATGAAGGCTTCAAACATTAACCTAAGTAAGATTTCCATGCATCGCTTATCGTGAAGGCATCCCTGCCATTGTGTGTTCTGTTTTGTTCAATTGTCAGCCAAGGGAGCCTGGATGCTTGCTATACCATCGTTTGTGATTTTATCTTTTTAATAACCTGCTCATTTAGATCTAATCTGGGGGAAAATCTCAGTGGGGATCATTCCATAATAAAGTGATGGAGTGGAAGTTATGGACCAAGTTCTCCATTAATTGTCATCTCTTCACCAAAGGACTCTTGTCCTGTACTTGTGGGTGTTTTGTTGTCACTGGACTTGTCCGAGGGCTTCTGAGACGTGAAAAAGATCACATTCAAAACATTTTAGCCTTTCTCTGACATGCACACATCTGGCTTTTCAAACATTAAACTTTTTTCATCTCGTTTCTTCAAATTGCTTGTCTTCACTCTTTCTGCTCTTTTCTGTCACATGGTTACTGGTGCATTGTCACTGTCATGTCTCCAACATGTTAATCCAGTTATATGTTCACTGAAGTAAATTTAATATTCTTCATGTCTTCTGTAGTTACAAGTTAAGGCATCACAAACATGTGCAGTTGCCAAACTTAATGGATTAATTATAAAGTATGGGATATGATGGTGTAACAAGCTTTGAGAAAATGCTCCAACATGAAGAATTTATTTTTATTTCGATTGATTTTCTTTTAAATGTTTTAGACAGAAATATAGAAATAAAGAAAGGATTGATTGTTTAATGACACCCCAACAGATTGTTTATTTAGTGATTGCAAAATGTCAAATATACAATTTTCATGACACATTGTCTTCAGAGGAAACCCTCTAGTGCCACATAGGCTACTCTTTCTGATTAACAGCAAGTAGCCGTTTTATGTGCTTTATCACAGACAGGATAGCAGATACAATAGCCTTTGTTTCACCAGTCATAGTCCACTGGCTGGAACAAGAAATAGCCCAAATGGGTTTGTTTAAGGGGAACAGTTAAATGATTAAGGATAATGCTTTACTTCTTGAGTTATGTCCCACATCCTAAAATTATTTTTTATCATATCTCATCAGCTGTTCATTTTGCACTAACTTAAAGTTTAGTTTTTGTTAACTACTACTTATAAGTTAAATACATTTTAAGCATTTGTGGACAGATGACAGTAAGCAGATTATTTATGCATAAGAAGATCCTCTGAATGAATATTCATGAGTATGTAAAACAGTGTGAACAGGTGCATAATTAGCTGACACCTCTGTGGTTGGCTTAACACAATGAAGTATAATTTATGCATGGATGTGTTCTCTATACTGGTTGCTGTAACATTTGGTGCAAACATTTCTTTGTCAACATGTGTGGAATTTAATATTATAGACCTGTTATTATACAACAGCTAATTAAATACATAATAGTTGCAGTGAAAACAACCCATTGTGAATGATAGTGTTAGAATCTGAATGATCTGATGCAGTGGGATTTAGAGTTAGTTATGGGTTCACTTTCAGATTCTTCAAAGTACATATATTTCAGTAGTGTGGACACACAGGGAGGTTTAGGGGTTTAGAAACGATTTTCACTTTGAGTATAAAAAAAGAATAAATGAGCAGAAACGGATGTTACACATGTCTTTATTATATTCTTTCATATTTAGGTTCCCCACATAATTTAAATAGTTAGTATTTCTTGTATCCTTGCTGGAAAATGCCTTAATAATAGGAAACCAATAAAAAAAAATTACCATTTGAATCCCCCATTTCCTCATAACCTCTGTTCATGCCTGTGTTTAAGAACCTAACAGCTCTTTTACTGAAATAACTATTAATTACAGGTTCATAGCTAGATCATCTTAGAGTGGCTTCCCCCAGTCCATCAAGACTATTGTAAGAAATTATTTTACCAGATGAAAAACAAAATTAATTGCCAATTATTTTTTGAACTGAAAATTTATGGATTTAGCAACTGAGTTGGCTCTTCAACTTACTAGTCTGACATTAAGAGTTGTAGAGGTTTGGGTGCTGTCTGTACAGTCTCAATGCATTTCTGTCACTACCGTAATTGCTTGGATAAACGACTGCATTTTATTTTTTTCTGTTTTGAAAGAATTCTAAATTATTTTCTAATGGTCAATGATACTGATCAATTGTTGAATTTATCTCAGTAATTAGTAATTTGCTTTTTATGTAAGTTGAAGATGAATTTACATAAATCTAGCAATAATTACACAGCTTGTGATAGTACAAAAAACATGCTAAAAATAAATGTACATAAATCTAGCAATAATTATAAGTCATGTATAATTGTTGAATTTGCGTGTATGTTGTTGATTAACATTGATGTACATGCTACAAATGAATTTATGTTCATATATTATCAGTTGACACTGATATACATATCAATTTTCAATTTATCTTGACAGTTAACCTGACTATATAATTATCCTACAAATGAATTTATATTCATATGTTGTCAGTTGATACTGATATACAACATAAATTAATTTGCATTTTTGTGTTGACAGTTAACCTGGCTATATAATTATGCTACAAATCAATTTTTATTTATATGTTATATGCGCTACAGGCAGATTTGTTTGAATCTGAGAAACATTGCAAAGAATATGCATTAACATTTCTAGAAGCTAATTCAAGAGGATTTCAATCAATAATTTTCACTGTTCTGTGACCTGACATATTAATGTTATTTACAATAAATGTTTTCTATTTTCATAACCTCATTGTGTGGTAGTGACAGAGCTCTATGATCCGGCAATAAAAGCCATCTTGTGTGTTCTTGTATTGAGTGTCAATCATAATGTAAATTCAGATAAATCACTCTGCATGGAAATCACAAAGCTAACTTGGGCCTTGTGAGGCCATTACAGCCACTCGGAAGAATACAGTATTGTGTGTGAAAACCTATCTTGGAGAAGAGCCAATAAAATCTAATATTAAATTCCAAGCTTTTTATATAGGGTCAATAAATTAATTAATATTTTCTATACATTTGTTTTCACAGTTTGTGGTAGAAATGAATTATTTTATGGAAGTTAAAAATTTATTTAAAACAACTATAACCAACTTTACTAGGCACAAGTGTTGAAGAGTCACCTATTTATCGTATATTTATTTGATATATCTAGTTGGTCTATTTGAAAGGGACAGTGACAACAAACAAATTATAAACACATTTTCAATGAACTACTGGTACTGAATTTGCTTAATGATAAACAATTTTGAAACAGGGTATGTAAACATGGGTCGAAAACTTATTAAAAAGCATTCCCTCCAAAATATAAGATGCAAATGCAACTACGGTACCTGTCTTCATTTGCATATGAAAAGCAGAGTATTGACATTTTGTAAAAGTATGTACCTTGTTATTTAACCAAGCATTCATTTTGAGTCTTACACCATTACTCAGCCTAAGTGGTCCAGTGGTAGGACATCAGACTCTCAAGCTGAAGACAGTGGTTCAAACCCACGTTCGCACTGACTGTGTCAAAATTACCAAATGTTTGACACCAATAACCGATAGTTAATATATCAATGTGATCTAGTGATGTCATTATACAAAACAAAACAAAAACATATTCCATTTCTTGTCTATACAATGTTAATATGGGTGACCTTTCAATAGTTGAGGTGAGTATACTATCTAACTTAAAGGAAAGAATATTTTGTTTAACATTCTTTGATCACTGGGTGTTGGTTTTGAAATTACAATATTCGCAACTCATGGTTGATGAAAGAATCCTGTTTTCTCTATTAACATATTTTATATATACTTTTCCCATGATTAGATAACATTTTGGCCTGTTATGCAAACCAATTACTTTCATACACTTAACAAGAATTAAAAACATTAAGTTTGTAATTTGTCTATTATTTACTGCCAGAATACTACAGCAACAAGCAATAAACAATTACAACACAGCACCTTATGTCTTTAACACGTGTTTTACTGGTGTGTTTATTAATTATTCCTTAAAAGATCATTCTCCCAACTCATTATTTCTGGTCTCCAGCCCCTTAACAAGCCATTATGCTCTTACACTTATCTAATCACAGCCTCTTGTAGGTTAGGGTTGTTTTATTGCTTTCGCTTGGTGTAACACTTACAGAACTTGGAATGTCTGAGTTACCTTCTCTTGTTAACTCACCGCCCTGGCTAATATCAAGACTGTCGAGTTCACTAATATATTGCCTGAGAATGGACTTTTTACTGTACTTTTATCTCAAACTGTTGATAAAAGTAATTGCTTTGTATGGAGAATAATACAGTGAAGTAGGCTGGACGTTGTAGAGTTTGAGTGGCTTGGTAAGTAATCAAGAAGTGAGTGTTTAGAAGTTTCACCCGTTTCCAAGACAGTTTTGTTTGGGTAATAAGCTAGAAAATAAATAGGATAGAGAATTAATTTAATTATCTATTCAGTGAGGCGGGAGATGGTGTTACATTGGAATAGCATTTTATTGAATTTTGTAGAGGGGTTCGGTTATAAAGCTTGGTGGTAGAGTATTGGCTGCAAGTATGAGCAGTCATTGGATCAGCCCCTTTCAGTAGTCACATTTTTTTGTTTCTTCTTCTGTCTTAATCAATGCATTATAGCTAATATCAAAGGAAAGGAATGTCTGTTTAATGACATCTCAGCACATTATTTATTTGCTACTCATGCTCTTTAGAGGAAACCCATTACTACCACATAGGCTAAGCCTTCTAATCATCAGCAAAAGGTCTTTTATATGCAATTTTCCACAGGCAAGGCAGCACATACCACAACCTTTGTTATACCAGTTGTGGAGCACTGGCTGGAACAAAAATAGCCCAAATAGGCAGTTATAAGATGTAACATCAGATGATCTAAGTTATGATAATCTGTGACTTTAATAGGATGTAAAATGAATATTTGTGTGGGCATGGGCGACAACCTTCAAACTTTAATAGATCCCCTGCATATATTTGTGCTAAGACGACCGCATCGCTAAGTGTTACATTGATATAATAAAGAGAAATAATGGAAAAGATTATTATTTAGGCATTTTATTTCAATTTTTCAAAGCAAAAAGTGGGGCAATAATTATATAGGCATCCACCCCTGCCCATCCCAAAAGTAGGGGGATAGCCCATCCCTCCCAGGATTTACACCCATGTGTGTGGGTGTTAGATGTCTCATGCATATTGCTATGATATTTTCCACCTGTTATGTCTGGAAGGTACAGACTGATCTGTCTGGTAGCTCTATTGACAGACTACTTAACAAATATCTAGTTTTTCTCTCCTCACTGACAACTGCTTGACAGCCATAGTGAAATGTGAGGAAAGCTATGACCATGTATCTAACAAGTAAAGTGGGGAGTTCTCCAACCACTTACAACTGACGCACCTAACTATCTGAAGTGTGAGAGATTGTTTTAATATTAGCTTTATGATTCAAACAATGCAAGTGGGAAGGTCAGAAACCATTCTGTTACAAAGTGTAATGGTAAAGCAGGATGAGTGTTTTTTTTTAAATATGTTTAGTTTATAATTAAACACAGGTGAGGGAAGTGGGCCAATTGTAATTTTGTTCCGCTGTTTAGACTGGTTTGTATAAAGCTATGATATTCAGGTACTGTTTGTAACAATAAATGTTCTAATTAAAAAATTAATAATAAATGTTAATTAAAAAAGGGTAACAATGCACAAAAATAGCAATTGTCTGCAGGCCCGTGCAAAGCTTGTAATAGACCCAGGTCAGATGGGAAATGTTGTCCCCGAATTCAAACTGCTCGTTAAGTATTTTTGCAATCAGTGCTAAATACCTGGGGAGTAAGCCCCCTAAAAATTATAGCCCATGCCAACTGGCCCACCTGACACCCACCCATCTGTCTTGGCCTGATTATCTGTGAAGGAAGTTAGAATAAATACAATTTACAACAATAATTAAATTTATCAAGAATCAAATCATACAGGAAATAGCTCTGGCTCCATTAAGCTTGATTGGACTGGTAAAATACCTCCGAAGTAAATTGGCAAATGATATGGTGCATGCTGAAAACTTTTGTCAGCAGATCATCATGGAAGTCAAAATATAGACTGAAGATTACTTACACACCTGTCTTTCAGCACCGATTCTTTGAACCGCCATCAAGCAGACCCATTCAGTGAAGATGTGTTTCACTTTATAGCTGAAACAAGCTGGCGAGCTTGCACCATTCAAGTACATTGCTTTCAGAAATATTCTTCAAGAAAATTATTTAATACATTTTTCAGAAGATAAAGAATAAATCATGACAAGTTACAAATTTGTTTCTGTTGACTGCTTTCTATAAGTGACTTGGCATTTAACCAAATTTGAAGCAGTTGTGAAACAAAAAAATTGTAAAATGGTTTACGAGATTTTGTTGCAATGTCTTGTAACTTGTGATTTATCAAATCTGCTAATATCCATTTGTGGCAGGTTATTACTTTCTGTGGTGTTAAAACCAACATAACATATTTTTAGCACAGGTCTTTGTATCTTTCCAAAGAAATGACTGTATAGCATATCTTCAATGCACTCATCCTCAACATAGTTAATGATGGTGTGCAATGCAAGTAAATCATCTAAAAGAAATTCAGTGCAGGACTGGCAGTTTAAAACGGTCTCACTCAGAGTTAGAACATCTGTCTGAGGTGCAGTGGGTAGGTTGGTCGGTTGTACTTATTTTCATGCTTATATCCAATTGAGGTTCAAGCACACTGTCCTCGGCATACAACTCAACATTTGGAGTTGCTTGTCCAAGACAGAGGTTAGTAGAAAAGATCAAACTTGCTACTACCACACTGATGTGGCTACTCTTATTGATAAGCTGCAAGGGATCTTTTATATGCACAATCCTACAGACAGGATAACACGAACCTCAGCCTTTGGTAAATCACTGGTCACAATGGGTTGTCTAATTGATTCCAGTTAATGGACCATTTGAGCTATTGCTTCTTCCCATCAGTGGTCCACTGCTAGTGGAACAAAAGCCACAGTATATTTCTTCCTATCTATGGGATGTTGGATTTAAAAGACCCCTTGCTGCTAATCAGAAGAGTAGCCTTTGTGGTGGTAGCGGCTTTCTTCTATGGATCATGTGTTACAAATAACATGTGTTTGATCCCTAATCAAGGCTGGCACAGCCATTTAGATATTTGGGTGGGGGTTGTAAGACTGAATAGAGGCATTATTGGAAGGGTGTCTATAACATACTCAATAAATGTAAAACATGCAAATTTTAGGGTGTTTATTGTTTCAAAAAAAGGATGCCACAGATTATGGGGGTGGCAAATGCCCCTCTTGGCCCCCTGGCTGCACTGGCCCTGCTAATGCCTGCTGATTAACCAAAGTGCTGGGGTGTGAATGAACAAACATTCCTTTCTTTTTAACTGAAATCAGTAGACTGATAATGCATCGTCATTCTGGTCATTTTTTATTTATACTTGAATCATTCTTCAACACCTTCGCTAGAGAAAAAAAGCAGGTCACCTGCCATGGCATTCTAAAGTACACCGAAGTTTAGATGTCTGTAATAATAAAACAGTTAATGAAGACCAAATATTGACAGTGTTTGGCTGTGATCATGTTCTGTGCTGGCAAATCTCACTGATGAAGGTGCACGATATGCAAAGTTGTAATGAATATGTGTTTAATTATTCTTCAACTACAATGGTTGGAAATCAATCCCAGACCATAAACATTTCAATTGTTTAGTCTACTGAATAAAAAAGATTATGCATCAAAGACAGACATTAGAATTTTTTAAAATAATAAATTGCTTATTTTTTTAAGAGTATGACATTACAAATTTAATAACACATGATCAAGTGTATTTTTGCCAGAAAAGCCTTTTGTCAATATTGTTGTTGGAAAAATAGTCAGAGAATGTCTTGCAATCACCCAGTCACTCAATGCATTGGTGTTTTTGTAAATAAAGGAGGAATTTAACAAACAGATTGACATGACTAAATACCCATTTCTCACACATTGTCATGTACTGACTTAGACCTGACATCAAAGTTATTTTTAGTTATTATACTGCATTTTTTCAGTATTATTTGTTATGTAACTGCAATATAATTTAAATTAAATGATGCAATACTGTGTTAAAATACCAGTTGTATCTTTTGTCCTGACTGTTCTTTTCTGTTCAATTAAACCTCAACTCAAATCATTTTAATATCCTCTAAATACTTCTTTACATAACCTCCATGTCTAAACTTCCTCCAAAGACTGTAAGTTTTATGAGGTTCAACTGTGCTGTAAGTTTCAGTCTTGTCTAAACCAGATGCTGTGAAAGCATTTGATGCGTAAGTGAGCTCTCTTTGTTGAAACAATAGTTCATTGACTACAGATATATTTTAACAGTTGTGTGAGACCACTAACTCGCACTTGTTCAGTACGTTACTTTGTCGTTTTCCTGTTTACCTTTCTCTTGAATGTTAGTCGTTCAAGTTATGTATTCAAATAATTTAAACAACATTTTTTAAAGTTCTTCATTTTTTTCAATACAATACACTACATGTATGTCCTTGGAATTATTTTTTTTTTAGTTGGATTTAATCCTCAACAATATATGATTTTGATAGCACCTGGAATCATTTACCCTATCTTGACACTCTTCAATTCACAGATGAAATTATTGTTCCGAATCAACCAAAGATTTCATTATGGTAATCTTTATTAGAAACAGAAAACTACTTCTGACCATTTGTTCTGTTAACAGTACCATTTCAATTACCTGAAAACAGTTGTGCAGCATTTTATAGCTTTCTGTGGCTAGCTATAAATGAGCATCAACTCATGAAAAAAAAAGTTTTATTTTTATTACACAGTAACAGTGGGCTCTCAGCTTTCATGGCCAGTTTATGGTATTGTTATTGTTTTTTTAAATTGCTGCATATGGAAGATTGATCTGTGCATTAGAGACTGAAGCGTGCTGTGAAATGGCTTGTTCTGGGCATCAGGCCACTATCTGCTTCAATTACATAGCGGGCACGATAACATGGGGCACTAGAAAATTGATGTCAACGATGGGTTGCACTGCACATGCGTGCTTGTTTAGCTGTGAAAATGCTTTTAATTGATTGTAATTGTTATCCATGGATCTTCTGCAGAATATGAATAAGAGTCACTGATACCATTATTTTTCCTCATGCCAATACCATTGTCATCATTGTAATCATCATTGTTTTCATCATGATTATCATTGTCATCATTATAAATCATTGTTATCATCACTGACATCACCATTGCCATCATCATTGTCATCATCCAAATCATAGGTGTATGACTTGGGGGTTGGCAACTAATTTGGAGAAAACAGTGGTGAAATTTTGGGAAAAGCAAGAAGGAAAATTAGAAATTGGTACTTATGTTTTTATCTGTGTAAATTTTCAAGCAAATCAACCCGTCTCCCTCCCCTTAACCAAAGAATCCCCATATGCCCATGAGTCTAACTGGAGACAGCACATTTTTCTGTAGACCATGAATTGCAAATTGAATATGTTTAGTACCTACAAGTTATTAAAATCAATATGCCGGGCTAACAACCCTTTCCTAAATGTCCAGTTTTACACGAGCTTACATTGTTTCAATTTTCTTCCTTTTTGTAGAAAAGGACAAAAGATTTCTAGGAAGTTTAATCCATATAAAGTAGTGATTCCCAAAGTGGGTGGTAAACTGGGGCAATGGAAAGATCCAAGGGGCAGTGAGAAAACAAGGGGTAGCAGGGTGGCATCAGAACCAAGTAATATTTAAAAACAATTTTTTATCTAATACCAAGAAAGAGGTGTGTCTTTGTATGTGTGTGGGGTGGGGGTGGGGCACTAAATATATGGCATGGGAGCCAACTGGGTGGCAGGCAGAAAATGTTTAGGAACCTCTAATCTAAAGTATTGTCTTACCTATTTATTTTGTCCTGTGTGTGAACTGTGAAAGTTTGCCAGATGAAGGAGGTGTGGATACATTGTCACAGACTTGCTTGTTTGTTACATCTTTAGACAAACTGTAGACACCTTCAAGGATTTTCTCACGACCTCTATCCAAGATGGCTGATGCAATCTGTACATACTTTCATAGCAAAGATGTCCCTTATGTTAGCATTAAGGAATTTAGTTATTGACTATAGCCTTATTGTTTCTACTCAATATTTGACCAAACTTAAAAGTTAAATTTACGTGTAAAATTTTTAACGTGTTTTCTTATCATTGGATAATGAAGTAAAAGTTTATTTTTATAGGAAAAATGATGGTATTGTTTCATAATAATGGTAAATGTTTTAATAAAAATTTAATTGAAAAAAAATCAGTTGTAGAACTTTTGGAAAAAAACACTTACAATTGCATACTGACCTACATTTTTCAGTTTTCAAATGATTTTTAAGTATCTGTGTTGTCCACATTTCTTTTTGTATCAAGATGTACCTCAGAAGTAGAGAGTTTGTCTGAGGTATGATAGGTTTTCAGGTAACAGGTGACTGTTTAAAACAGGTTAAATTGTACTAAATTAGCTGAAATGGAGAAAACTAAAGGTATCACTTAAAGACAAAAAATAGTGGCTCCTTAATACAGTTGGCTTGATGAACAGGTTTGATTGTATTTCTGTTAGTAATGTCTAGATTTCTTTCCTTCTCCATATTCTGAATGACTAAATATTAACTGTTCACTTGTTTATGTTTTGCAGGTGCGTATTACACTTCTAGATGAGAACGACACTCCACCCATCTTTGTGAGTAGCTTCTACAGCAAGACGGTTCCTGAAAACAAACAGCCAGGGCTGAATGTCTTCACTGTGGACGTGTATGATCCAGATAAAACCGGTTCTCTTCAGCTGTGGCTTGAAGGAGAGGGGTCAGAGGATTTCTCCATTGCACAAGATGGTAAGATTTATTAATGACAGAAAATGATGAAAGTGTTAAGGGATAGTCACAAATTTGCAGGAAAAGTCCTTGGTTGTTGATTTTCTGGAGACTTGTCAGTATTTGGCAATAGCAGTGCTTTTGATTCTCTATCTCTTAATGTTTTGTGAATTATTTTTGTGCTTACATCCAATATTAAGATTCAAGGACACTGTCCTAAGCATGCATTTCAGCTTGGACAGTACTTGTCTATAACAGAGTTTAATGTTAGTACAAAAGAGGAAACCAGCTGTCACCACACAGTACAGTTTGGGGATGGTTCTAGAAGATGTATTACTGGCTCATGGAATCACAGTCTAATGCATGGTTGACAATAATTTACTAAGTAAAAATTCATTTTCCTTTATAATAATTTTTTATATTTTGTAGCAAACAAACATATGTGTCAATGAATTTTCTTTTAATTTTAATAGATATCACTGACTTCAATAAATAAAAACTTGAATATTATATATATATATATATATATATTTACTTTGAACTTCTAGGTACAGTGAAATATATATATTTTGAACTTCTAGGTACAGTGAAAACCCAGAAACGCCTTAACCGAATGAGGCGGTCAACTTATTCTTTCCAAGCACATGCCACAGATGGTGTACACACAACAACATCTACCATGGACATTGCCGTTCTCGATGTAAATGACCACAAACCAACATTTACACAGTTGATGTATTCATTCGACATCCCCGAGGATACCAACATTGGCACCACTGTGGCCCAGATCAGTGCAACTGATGAGGATGAGGATTTGAATGGTCAGGTGACCTATGAGCTGGAATCTGATTGGGGGAAAGATAGGTTTCAGCTGGAAGCCACACTTGGGACCGTTACTCTGATAAGCCAGCTTGACTTTGAAGAGGTAAGAGACCATGAGACGTTTTGAAAGTCATAGCATTACTTTTCTGATGGCATCAACCTTATCCATTCAGGTCACCATAACATTTTTGTGTTTTTTCTATTTTTCAAAATATTTAAGTACCATCTTAACCTTAAGATTTAGATATAAATGAAGACTTGATTTTTGAATTAAAAATATGCCGTAAAGGGAAATAATGATACTCATGGAAAATATTCCCATATTAAAATATGACCATGTACTTAATTATTTACAGTATCCCTTTAGCAAGTGCACTGAAAATCACAATGATGTCAAACCTACAATTTTAATGTACTAATATGATAGGTGAAATAAGGTCACGTGGACATATTTTTCTTGTTTAAATTTATTTTCTACTAAATCACCTATTTGAAGTGCTTGTCATGAAATATTCATGTTCAAAAATATATCTCTTAAAGGTAATTAATAGTTTCATTAACAAAGCACATTTAGCAATGGTGTAGGATGTAGGGGAGCATGGGGATAATGTGCCCACCCCCCCACTATTTAGCTATTTCATATATATTTATTCATTTTCCAATATGAAAATGTGTATGTGTCTGTGTGTACCCCACCACATTTCGGCATCTTCCTACTCCACTGTTTAATGTATACCGATACACACATATCACTGATGTTCACTTTCTATATTTGTCCTCATTGACTTGTATAGTCAGTTGAGTTATTACAGCTTCAAACTTGGTGTGATAAGTGTTAACTTTTCTAACTCTTGATACTAGAGAGACAGTTTTAGAGGAGATAACTTGTCTTGTTGAGCTCTATAATGATATACAACTGACAACTATGGTCCAATTTATGACACATTTAACAATAATACTATAAATCTGCAGTCTTTGTTGAGTCAAAATACTGAAAACATGAGTGGTAGTATTAAATCAGCTGATGCTGTTGTAGCTATTTTCCTATAGGTTCTTGACATTCAGCATTATATGGTTATGAATTTACAGTTAATATACTGGGTGGCTTGAATAAATTATTTTTATTACATCTCAGTTAAGTTTTATTGTTTGTAGATTTATATATGAATAGGTTGAATCAATGATCATAAATTGTATCACTATGTTGTGAAGAAGTACATTGACTGAAACATATTTTATAGCTTTTAAAAAACAAATGAATTGGACCTCAAGTTTTCCAACTTACTTGGCTTTCTCCAAACTACATACACCGTAGACGGCATTTACTGTGATATTGAACGTCCATTTATGCAATATAAAATATGAACAAAAATGAATATGAATGAAAGAAAGAAAGAATGAAAGAAAGATAAAAAAAGAGAGGAAAATATAATTTGGCAGCAGGTTTGTTAAATGAAACAAAACACATGTCAGTGAGTATATTCTGGGGAAAAATTATTCTGCAAGGAATATAATTTAATGCGGAAACAAATACTGGGTCTATAATTAGAATAGGAATCTCATTCCTTGAATAAATGTAGTGTAGGATACTGTATCCTTTGATATGTTTTTCATTGGAACATATTTCCAGGATAATCCATTATGCATGTACAGTGATATTGAACCTCCATTTTTAACCTGAATTTGTATGTAAACAATTTTTTTTATATATTACCTCTAATAACCAATTTTATTTTTTGTGTTCAGTGTGTGTCTTAAACAAATATGCAATAATAATCACTTTCAGCGTGTATTAATGCATGTGTGGGGTGGAGTGGGGGGGGGAGGGTTAAAAAAAAAAAGGACCATTTTTTTAATGCATATATGTAGTTCAGCCTGTAGAGTATGCGGGTATGTTATCAGGTAGAGTAACAAATATATTTAGGGCAATGGATGGCATGCATCAAACAATTTACATCATATAGATCAAGTTTGTTTTACTTCATTGGCAAAATTCTGTGTGCCTCTATGCAGTGATAGGTTAAAACTGGCATAGCTGAGTATTATATAATAATAATAATAATACAGTTAGTACAAGACTATTATCCCCTGAGGTCTTCTCTACAATTCTAATGCAACATGATCTACAACAAAATAATTTATACTGATATTTGATATGTACATATATACAAAATACATAGTGATGTACATTTATACACCATTATACAAGTAGTTGAAACATTTAGTTTTAAAGATATTAATATTTATTGATTTTAAATAATAATAATAATAAAAGAAATAAAATTGTTAATATATTTAAAACTGTATCTTTATACAAAGGACATTAAAAATTTTCTTTAAAAATAGATATGGCAATTTTCTTTTAAGCTTCCACTTTTTATGTTAATTTTTCTCTTTGACCTTATTCACCTTTGACCGGTTGTTTGGTAATGAGAGTCTTTTGAGGAATGTTGTCTGATGATTGTGCCACTCTAGGGATGGAAAGTAATTCTTTATACTTGTACATCTCTGTTAGTTCAGATTGGCATGACACATCTTTCACTTAGTCTCACTCAACTTCTCAACTTCTGTCTCTTCTAAAATCTCAGGTGACTTAGTACTAGAAAATGTGGTATGTTGTATGTAGTGTCTGTGTTTAATAACACCCACAAACAGTTGGAAACCATGAATATTGGGTGCCAAACAAATACTGGAAGTATGAAATTTTTTAATAGGCTTACAGTTTAAAAAAGGTTTTTTTTATATTGGTTTTTTTAAAAATATTTTATTGCCCCCAGATCAATATCAAATGCCTTGAATCGTTGCTGTACAGAAAAATATTATGACATGTATGTGTTCAATATAATTCATCTTTTCAGAAATACACTATTTAAAAACAAAAAAATAATTATGTTTTAACAAGTTACATGTAGATCAAGGAAGCGTGGCTGATCTAGGTTCAAATATTCAGACATATTTAAAAGCAACTGATATTAATTTATTATTTCTATTCTAGGTTCAGATTTACACACTGAAAGTAATTGCAAAGGATGGAGGGAACCCACAACGTTCGAGCTCGGTGACTGTGTATATGAACGTGAAGGACGTGAATGACAACACACCAGTGTTTGATCCCATGTCATACAGTCAGGAGATGTGGGAAGATGCTCACATTGGTACTACACTACTCAATGTTAGCGCCACGGATGTCGACTCAGGTGAGTTTTATAAAATCTTAATACATGTATTATGAATGTTTACTGTCATTTTAGAAATCAGAATGGCTGTTTATGCAAGATTGTACTCCAGTTTATATCTGTTATTTTCAAAATGAAAATGGAGCTTTATGCAACATTTGTTTCCAATTATGAACAGAATCAGACATTCTCTGTTAATTAAATTTGTTGTTTACTTTTGAGTAATATAAAATTGCAAGTTTGGTTACCAGAGTTGCCTCCAAAAGTCAAATAATGGATAATTATTTACAACAAGAAAAAAATAAATTCTTATAACTGTTATGAAAGATTAAATGACTTTTATGCCTGCATATTACACACTTATATCATTATGTAATAACTCCAATCAATATGAAAACACTCCAATTAGATTCCTGTCAAACATTAAACAAAATCTGTATAAATATACAAAATTTTGAAATGTCCTATCCTTGGAATAATCTAAAGTATATCAAAATTGTTTTACATTTTTTAATGCACACCAGAACATTTTGTTCTTCTGTTCCATCAACAAAAAATGAAAATAAATTAATAAAAAATTGACAACTTAACAAACTGAGTACTGAATGGGCTATTATTTTGCCACATTTTGTATTTGTATGTGTTATGTTATGTTTTCTGAAAGATAAATCACTAGTTTCTTGCTGCTGGGTGTAAAGTGTAACTCTTCCAATGTGTCAACAGAGCACTTGAAAGAAGTTTTAGAAGTCTTGTCTTCCACTCGATAGCTTTCTTCTTTCTGACAGACAAGATGTTTTTTGTGAACTCCAAAGAGCCCTCTTTCCCCAGATGTTTTTTGATGCCGACTACAAGTTTGTCAACACCATGTTTAAAATGGCTGGTGGTGGCTGTACAGAAAGTCTACAGTGTCAATGCAATGACAAATGACTCCACTTAAAATGTCATCCTGTCCATTGGTGGCTCTTTATCTCCTGCTAACTGAAATGTTTGTGTGCTTCTTGTGCAAGTTATTGCAGTCACATTTTGTTTATGTCACACAATGGGTATAAATTATTTGTTTTGTTATTTTATGGATTTCCACCTATGCTGGGTCATAATCTAGCCCATTGGTGGTGTCTACAAGTGCAAGAAATGACAAGACTGTTTCCCTTTTCTCCAGTATCTTATGAATGAATGATATAATAAAGTAAAGTTTGTTTTATTTAATGAAGCCTCTAGAGCACATTGATTTTTATCTTATCATTGCCTATAGGACGTCAATCTTAGGGTCATTCTTACATATGTATTTAGAGGTAACTTGCTGCTGCCACATAGGCTACTCTTTCCAATAAGCAGCAAGGGGTCTTTATATGCACTGTCTAGGTCAGCACATACCACAGCCTTTGATGAATCAGTTGTGGACCACTGATTGGAACAGAAAATAGCCCAAACTGCAAATGAGTCCAGTGAAAAATAATAGTAGTAGTAGTATTAATAATAATAATAATAAAATTTTCTTTCTCAAGGGTGAAAACACATCCAACAGTATTAGTTGATATCACCGTTCATTTTGTTACACAACAGACTATATGCATGTATATACGATCTGATGTTATTATACAAACTTAACTGATGAAACAAGACATTTAATTCTTGTTTTATGAACCATTTAAGTAAACAAAAATATCTTTAATTATTTTTTTAATAACTTATTTTATTAGTTCATTTTTGTTATTTAAAAAAAGGAACTGAGATATTTAACAAAATATCTTCCCCAAAGTTCATATCATACTATTGTCAATGAAACCATGTTCATGTTTAATTATGGGCTGAAACTAGCTTTATTAGTTTATTTATGTTTTTTTATTCAAAAAGGAACTGAGATATTTAACAAAATATCTTCCCCAACGTTTGTCACATACTATTGTCAATGAAACCATGTTGATGTTCAGTTATGGGCTGAAACTAGCTGGTACTGAAAAGTAAATCCTATGTTGTGGATACAAGCTATTTTTCACGTGCTTGTCTTAAACTGGTGATCAGACAGTTTTCTTGTTTGAGCTGGGGATCGACAGGAATTAGCACTGAGCTAACTTCTGAGGACGTTATTGAGAAACAAAGTGTTGACTTCATTGAGAAACAAGGTGTTGACTTTGAGGTCAGACAAATTTGTTTTTCAACTGGACATTCAAAAGTGGTAGCCTTTCGAACCTGAGACATTTTGGTGGACATACATTCCAAATATGATTCAAATTGAATGAGAAAAATGCCAAAAATATTTAAATGAGGAATTTTATTTATTATATAAAATATGTTTTGAAATAAACCTGAATGAAACAAGTCAAAAATAGATTGTTTTTAAGAATATAACTAATTTTTTTGGTAGTAACTTTGTTATGAATTTTTTTTCTTCTAATTTCTTTCTTTCTCGTAAACCCGGTATCCACAATAATACTTTTGAAAACAAATTCATTTAGACAGCATTTATTAATTTTGTTGTTATTGTGTTAATCAAATTTTTTATACCACTGTATTTAATACTCAGATTTATTTTGCAGTATATTAGTACAATATGTATTTATTTAAACATATATTGTGGGATTATGTACTACATGTATGTTGAAATTAAAAACAATTCAAAAGACATGCACTCAAAACACACAGATCTGCCAAACTTAACACACCAGATTTCAATTTTATTTTTATTTGTAAATAAATAACAAATAGAGGTAATGCTCTGATACATGTAGCCTATGATCAAGTACACAGAAACATCTAAGTCCCCGGGCACTTAAAAGAGATAATACAGTAGTATTAGTTTTGGGACATTTGTCATTAAAATGTTGAAGCATAAGTTCAGATAAGAATTAAAAGTGGCTAGTTTTAGTAAGAATGCTTCATGTATTGATATTCTTGGAGTGAATCTCCAGACAATTTTGGCTGCCAAGAAAACAATTATTGTATAACCATCACTTGAATAACCCCAGTAGAGACACAATTCAGTGTAAAATCTACTGGCATTACATAATGAGACAACTGGTTTTTGCATTCACTAATTTTGCTAAGTTACAAAGTTATAGTATGATTGTTTTAAAGTGAGATGGTTTTAAACATGCAATCTTCTTATTGCAGTTCAAATTTTCTACATTTTTACAGAAGAAAAAAGAAGTCAAATTTTAACATCAGTTATAACAACAAATAAATAATAAAAATAATAAACATTACTATAAAAAATGTTTTTGTTGATATGATAACAAAGTCTTTGTTAAATACAATTAAGTATTTTAATGTGAAGATCTTCAAGATGTGTTTTACATTAGTCAGCTATTAATGTTAGTCTGTTTTGTATACAGCACCACCATGATGTTATGGTGCACCACACTCACGTAGAGTCTCTATCATTTCATTTATAATTACAATTATTTTTTTAAGAAGGTAAACACATTTAAAAAAAATTAATGAATGAAATGTTTTATGACAAAATATTTGGTATATACAAGTCCAATTATTTCAAAGTTTTATTTTTGACATGTGCCACTTCAAAATCTTTTTTTTTTCTTTTTATATGTGAATAATCTGTAGATACAATCTAGACTTGTCTGGATATATACGTTTATTTCTTGTTGTAGTTCATGAAATTTATTTATTAGCATAAAAAACCTCCCTTGCCTACTAACTAAGACGGAGAGCTGGTTTCCGTTTTTCACTTGTCTATTAATTCTTTTGTTGTGAACATCTGAACAGATTTAATGACAACAAATAAATATTTTAACATTAAATTTATATCATTAAAATATTAATAAATGACAAATCCAAATGAAATTTTCTAAAAGTTTTTTAAACATTAACAAATTATTTTTCAAAACTAATCCCTAATCATACATATGACACACATTTCATTTTTGACATCTGTCATGTGCTATCAGATTTTCTTGTTAAATCATTTTTCTTTTTGTACGTGGGTAATTTAAAGATAGTAATCTAGGCTAGCAGTGCAATAAAGACATCCATTTCCTACTGCGTGTACATTATGATATGTTTGCATCAATTGAATTACATATTGAATTTTCTTTCCCGTACACATACCTCCAACTGTTACCAAGCAGGGGGGCTGTTTCCTTTTCTTCTCCTATGTCTTTCTCTACAAAGAAAATCTGAAGGAATTTTCCAATATCAATTCAATAGACCTTCCTTCCCTATAAAAAACTTCATTATTTTACCTCATTCTCTGTCTTCCATTTTGTATACATTTTATTTAGTTTCAGTATGTCTGGCCTATATACTTGTGAAGTGTTTTTACTACACTGTCGCCAAAAGCAGTTTTCAGTTGTCTTTTATAAAGAGTTTCAATAATCCTGTATTTTTCTGTGTAGGCTTAAGGTTTGTGTTGTGTCCATTGAATAACCTCAATGGGTTGGATTTAGTAGTAGGGCTCAGTGATGTGTTGTTTGGCTTGTATTTCAAGCTAATTATTTTATTCCGAATGATCTATTCAACAGCATACAAATTTATAATATATAATCATTTCTATAATGTTTCTATTTGATCAGTAAAGTTTAAATTATATTTTTGGTGAGCACTTTTACAATTGTGTGATTTGAAATCTGACACCTGACCGAGTTTGTTTATTAAAATACATGGGTTTAAATTGGTTATGACTGTTACTAGTAAACTACTAGTCACAGAGTAGACATAGAAACTGTATATTCCTAGATTAGTATCACATTAACTCCATCAAAGAATCTCTAGTGTTATTTATATGTTCTTTCTTGGAATCTGAGTAATATTTTACACATTGTATACATCATGTCATGAACAATACAGGCACAATGGAAGCAAGTAAACATTGGGGGTGGGGGGCTATGTGGAGGTAGTTGCCTATGTGGAGGTAGTTGGTTTCTTCTGAAAACTAGCAGTCAGAAATAGTTTGATAGCTAATAGCTGCTTATTAACCAATGTTTCTAACCCCACTAATGACCCATCAATGACCCACCAATGATTTTTAATAGTTCTAATTACTTCCTTTTCATTTTCATCTGATTTTACCTTTAGTTATTTCTTGATATTTAGCTTGTCTTTATTTTAAGCTCAAAGGGTTAAAAGTCATTGACGGCCATCTTGATTATCATGCATCATCTGATTAATGACTTCTAGACAATGTATACCTTTCCCATCACTGTTGGTAAATCTTTTTCATTCTTTTCAAGTCTTCTGCTCTTTGAACTTTTCAAGTTGCTTGTACTCATGAACCACACATCTGCCACACACGTTGAATGTAAGTCATAATGGGAATGGCAGAGTGAGAGTGGAGATAGATTTTTTCTTGCTTCAAAGAGATTTCTGAGGATAATAAATCACCATAGAACTAAAACAGTTATTCCTTTATATGTAAAGATGTTGTAATTTGTTTTCTGTCTTAAGGTGATAATATTAAATTATTATCTTCACACAAAAGACTATACAGACATGGATACACTTCTTCAGTTTCATGTTCATCAGCTAGATACACCAATAATTTCACTTGTCGGAACAATTCTTATATAGTGAGACTCATATTCTTGAAGTAGATTAATTTAGATGTTTTTTTAATACCTAGATAGCAAGAATATAAACAGTGAGAATGTAGCATTTGAGTTGTATAATTCTTATGTGAGAAATTTTGTTTAAATATACCAAAAAAACAGTCTTTATGGTTATTGCTTTCCTTCTTAGGTCAACAACTAGACAAACCAATATTTTAGAGTTTTTTCACATAACATTAACCTCTGTGTATTTCTCCATAATGCTTAAACATGATCCTTCCAAATCCTTCCCACACTTTATGGATAACTCCTAAACACAAGGTCAGATAATTTTGAAAGTACTTGAAGGCGATCCCTTGATGGAACAATCTATGTTTTTCTTTTTTAAGTAATTTTTTCTCATATTTCAAGCAAAAGAACTACCTTTCAGCAATCGTTTACTATTTGCATCTCTAAAACAGTACATTAATAATATGATAGCTGTCTGTAGTACCCAAAACAAACTTTCAACCTGTAGAAAAATTCATAAATATTGTGAAAGATTATGTCCCTTTAAAAACATTGGCTGGTTAACAGACTTAGTGATTAATAGAGGTCACTGTTTGAACTAGTTTGACTGTTTGGTCTATTCCTTAAGATAAATGATAAATTCTGTCTTCTTTCAAACAGTTGTATTTTTTATGTGCAATTTGTCTGCCTCCTGGAGACACCAGTGATAAATCCTGCATGTAATTTATTCTATTCTTGTGTTACATAACAAAATCACATTTGAACATCAGCTTTTTCCCATTCGTTGTGCAAATTCCGCAGATATTATTTTGTCAATAACATGAATCAATGTCACTACTCATTTGCTGATTACAGTTTTATGTCTTGTCAAACATACATGTATGTAGAATGCATTCAGTGTCAGATTCATATCTACCTACAAGGGGTGCATTTGTTTTTAAAGTAGACAGAACTTCAAATTGCATTCTAAATTTATTATTATTGTTTTTTTAATTCACAGGAGACCTGTTACAAAAAAAACCTGTCCTCCAACCAGGGTGACATTAAATCTAAATTTTATTTTGTTTTAAATTTGACCTAATATGCTGGCTAATGAAGGGTCAAGGTTGAGCCCCTCTTCCTCCTAAATATTATTATTATTTTTTGTATTATATTGCATTCTGTTCCTTAAGGGCAGATGTTTAGATTTTGCAACCTACCCCTGAAAATGTTTCTGCATATGCATCTGATATTTTTTTTCAATGCCTGACCTATTATATTTTTTCATTGTTGTGCATTCACCCATTCAGCTCCCAGGACATGGAACTAGAAGAAACCTCATTTCTAATTTGTTTTGCAAGAAATAAAAATAACTAAAATTGAATCACATTAAGGATTGTAAAGCAGTCAAATTTTATCACTGGATCTGCCCTTGTTATACAGTATAAGTGTATTTTCTCAGTCAGCCATGAGTTGATTCACCATTTTCTAATAAATAACCAACAGTTGACAATAGAGTACCATAAAGCACAAATACATGTAATGCTGCAAACAAGTATATTATTTTACTCTTTGGCTGCAAAATGGGTAATTGTAAGTCCACTATAATTTGTGATGCTGACAATTGTAACCTCTAAACATACAGCTAGTCTAAGTTCAAGTGGTTCAAACAATGCAGCGTTCTGTTGACTGGGTTTCAGTGAGCGTCATTTTCAACATGGATGTGTCACACCTCCTGACTTTTAAGAGATGAATTCCAAAAGAAAAGTATTATCAACTCCCACAGTAAACTGTCACTTTCTCAACAAATTACCTGGGAATTCAGCCAAACATTCCAATCAAATAAATGTCCTGACTGACTGAAGTAAAATAAATCTCTGTGCATGAATTGTTAAAAAAGTAAAGTTTGTTTTATTTATCATTTGCCTCTAGAAGACATTGATTTTTATCTTATCATCGGCTATTGGATGTCAATCATATGGTCATTCTGACATATTTATTTAGAGTAAACCCTCTTCAGCCACATAGACTACTCTTTCCAACAAGCAGCAAGGGGTATTTATATACACTGACCCACAGACAAGACAGCATATACCAAAGTCTTTGATGAACTAGTTGTGAACTACTTGTTGGAACAGAACATATGCATGAATTGATTGTACACACAAATAAAGTATATGGACTAATGGCTGTTTTTAATTTAAGACTGCTGCTAGTAAACTGAACCTGTCTTAAAGCTTTATCTAATTTAGTACAATATAACCTGTATTAAGCAGTCACCTTTCTTAAGAGGCCACTTTTCCTTAATCCTTTAGGTGGCTATGTAAGACATGCCTGACTATATTTTAAATTCAGCAATGCTATACAGTATTGTTCTTTCAATAGGTTTGATCTTTACAGATTTTGTAAAAAGGAACAGGTTGAGTATTGCTCTGAAGCTCAAGAGCCCCTAGGATTAATCCCACTGAGTAGATACTTGGTTTTTTTCCCATTCTAACTAGTGTTTAGTAATTGGTATATCAAATATTATGGTGTTGCCATGTATGGAAAAAAATGATATAAATATAAAAACATATTGCAATTTATTAAAAAAATAGTTTATAATTATGGTAAATATTGGTTTCATTATTCATACAATTTTGGCTTCATACAATTTTTTCTTGAAATGTCCTGTTATTATTATTATTATTTAAAGTTTTTTTTTTATAGTTTTATTGGTTATGTATGAATCATAAGAGTCTTTTCACATTTTAGTGAATCTTGTTGGGTTTTTTTTCTTTGATTATATACTTTCTCTATTTAATTTACCATGTAGACAGCCTAAGTTTAAAATTAAGCACTTTGATACCTATAATTAGAATAAAGTGTACTTATTCAGCCTCGAGTGTTATTTCATTATGTAAAAAATTGACACCCTCTGTGCATTATGTCTGCCATGAATCCCAAAACAACTTACCTTACACCTAGTTAACTATCAATGGTAATAGCCTCCTGGCTTTACAAAACGATAATTCCACATAATTGGTTTAGATGTTATATAATATGTGCCAAGGAGAAAAAGAAGAAGATTCAATAAAATGTTTAGTTAATAAAAAGCTTCAACAACATTCTACTTTCTATAGGTCAAACTTGTATTTGCCATAATTACAGGTCTCACTTTGTAAACACCATTTTGTCATTTTTCATCTTTGAAATGTTTTTATACATACAGAATATTAATTACATCTGCAGTTATGTTCATTAAAAAAGGCCTGTAATTTTTTTCATCTTGTTAAATTTATTCAATGGTTTTATATAACCGTATGTAAAAAAATTGCTCACATCTTGAATAAGAAAACCCCATTATTTTTTGTCGGTGTAAATTTATTGAATGGCTTTATTCATAAAAATATAAAATCCCGTAATATAATTTTTAGAATATATTGCCATGAATATAATTCTAAACTGTTGGAACACATCAGCTATTTTCTGTTCAGATGCTGATCAAGCAGATACATTTTGTTCCTAAAACTTCTAAGCAATATCCTGTAATGAAAAGAAACAAACAATTATATAAATATAATTATTTCATAATTTGTTTTACCCTTGTCTTAAAGCTTCACCTATTGTTTGGTATTCTGTATTAGATAAGTATGTCATCTTCTGTGGTTTAATAGTGTAATTTGAGGAAAGAATGGCTAGCACTATGATCTCAGATCTTATTCATTATGTAATTGATTTCTTTATCCTTAATTACTTTAAAGACATGTGATAGATTTGGTTTTTCTGTATGTCAGAATTTAGTTTTCAAGATAAATATAAGTAGTTTTCATTATTTTGTTATTGAGAAAAGAAGGCTAGCACTTATCCTAAATAACATTGATTCTGTAATTAATTCCTACCATTATTGTAAAGCACCACCCAATGTTTGGAAACAGGTATCTAATTATATTTAGGTCATTATGTATCTTGATGAAGCTGTGTTCATTTTGGTATGATTTGAGGAAAGAATGGTCAGCACTTACGATTGATTTCTATCTAGTTAAAGCTATATGATATGTTTGTTTATTTTGTATAGGTCAATAATTCCTTTTCTGGACAAACACAAATTGCTTTCACTATTGTATATGATTTCCGAAAAAGACAATCAGACCTCGAAATATAAGGTGAATGAACCTATTGATCACCTGATCAATTTTTGGGAGAATGATTTTGTGATCATCTCATTTCATTGGATCAATTGGTCTTTCTCATAATTGAAAAATTGATCTGGATCGAAAATTTGGAATCAGTTTTTCAATTGGTCCTAGCTGTCTTATTTCAAGAACTGTTACTGGTACATATCATTGATTCTGTAATTGATTCTTACCTTTCTTTTAAAGCACCACCTAGTATTTAGTTATTCTATATATGTTGATGAAGTTGGATTCACAAACTGAGAAAAAAATAGCAAGCACTTAATGTGTTATGTTTCATTCATTGTGTAATTGATTTCCACATTTTTTGTTATTTTAAAGCAATGTAATGTGTTTGCTTATTCTGTATGAGTAAACAATTCTTCATTTGTAAGAATAAAAGATTATTTTATTGTGTTATTTCAGGAAAAGAATCTACCACTGATATTGTTACATTTCATCAGTTCTGTAATTAATTCTTCCCCTTATTTAAAAGCATCATTTAATTATTATTTTACTTATTTGGAGTAATGTTTTTCTTATGTTCTGGGTGAAGTTTTGATTTGAGGAACAGGACATTATATTTCATTGACTGTAATTGATTGGGATATAAATGTGTATTTTTATATTTGCAAAGTCATGCACTTGTAAGTGGTAAACCTCAGAAATCAATGTCGGTAATCTCTATTGCAAGCAACATCTGTTCAAACAGAAAATATATTTCACTTATATTGCTCTTTAATGTTAGTCACTGATCTGACTACTGCAGCCTTTTTTATTGTTTAATTTCCACATTACTTGTAATTAGTTGTTTAGAAAATCCTTTTGGCAAATCCAATTTTTATATTTATGAGGTCTGTTTAATTAAAGAAAAACTTTTTCAACAGAACCAGGGCATATGTTTTATCAAGTAACTATTAAGTAAATCATATGGCATTTGTGACAGAAGAAACAAGCTACCACCACATGGACAGCTCTTTTTGATTAGTAGCAGTAGATCTTTGTATGCATTTTCCCAGACAGGATAGCACTTACCATAGCTTTTGATATAAGTTGTAGACTATTGGCTAGAGATGGGTCAAATGATGGTTTAACAGTGTATACATAACATAATAATTATCTTTCTGATTTATCTATCCATCCATCCATAAGTGAGATGATTTCTTTGATGTGATAATCCTTGTTAATTATATATATGTTTTAAACATTTACTGCAGTAAAACAATAATTATTAGTCTTATACCTAGCACGTTTTCCTGACAGAATCAAGTTCTACTGTTATTTGTTTATGTTATTAGGACTATACTGTAAGCAACATTAACAATAAACACTGAAAATACACTATTTACCACACAACTAGCATAACATTGATGGATGCAGTTTTGAAGAAGGGTCCTTTTCATAGTTCTTCTAGAAAATCACCAGAGGCTAAATACCTGGTAATTCAAAAGTGGAATTACTTAGGGATTGAATTGTTACTTGAAGACTAATAGTTTTATTGTTACTGGTTGGCTTTGGTCTGCAGTGTTTACCAATGGATATCAGCAGGCCGGTCTGCATCCTAGTGTTGGTTCACCTGGGCTCGGTCAAAAGAGCAAATAGTAATGAGCTTCACCTGCTAGCATCTTTTAAAAGGGATTTTTGGTATGTAGGTCAGGATAAAGAAACAGTTGACTGTCCTACTTTCTGTGAAGTCAGAAATGAGTACGAGACTTGTGATTATTATATATTTTTTGCTTCTCAATCTTCTTTAGAATAAGCATTTAAAAATATAGTTGGAATATTTTTGAAAGGGGTATTTCTCTTTTGTTGAACAAAAAATATTAAAGAAAAAGGTCCTTTTAGGATAATAATCTTTTTTTAAATAACAAAATTACTGTTACAAGGATTTAAATTTATATTTATAAATGTTTTTTTAAATTTGTGGGTACTTTTTGGAAAGTAGTATATTTTTTGTTGACAAGGAAACATTAAAATAAATTAAGGTCCTTTTAAGGATAACATTTATTTTTTTAAATTAAAAGGATATAAAATTATGTTTATAATGAAAAATGTTCTTTATCATGATGACAAAACACATACTATGTGAATTACTAAATGACTACAGTGTATTTGTTATGGTTTGTCATGTATGTTGTTATGTTCAGTCGGGTCAGGAAAGCACCTGTGTTTGAGACACATGTGACCTTTCTCACCTGCCAGGTATTCGTCAGTGTGCTGACAAACCAATGCCTTATTTGCCTTGAACCTATTGCAGATTCCTGGCATGTTTTAACAGCATTTAAATTATTCCTTGCTTGTGGGTAAAAAGAAACTCATTTGAAATTAGTTTTCATCTTGGTAAAATAGAAATTTAAAATTGACCACAAATGGAATGTTATTTGTGCTGTCTGATATTTTAAAATGTAATGGAACTTTAAGGAAATACTTGGAATTTCAAATTTTTACAAATATACCATAATTTTATTTACTTATGCTTAAAAAGTAAAAATGGCTTTATGAATATTATCCATAACTGTTAATTTCTTTCTTTCTCTCTTTGTTTTATTTTGACCACCAGTAACCAATGTAAGTTTTGTGCTGGGTGTAGGGGATCATTAAACAACTAATCTACCTATCTGTTATTTCATTCAATCGTCATGAACATTCTACACCTCCAATGTAAGTAGGCTTTACAAATAAAAGTTGAGGTTGATTAAAAATGTTTTAAACATTTTCCTTTTGTTTTCAATCTCCTGGTAAATGCTCAGTACAAATACCTTGAATGGTAAATAGTCCAATATCATGATACTGTTGGAGTTTCAGGTTTTATTGGTTAAGAATTGGTTAGAAATGTCAGTTAATATCATCATACGTGTAATATCCTGATAGCTGAGGCCTGATTAAGAGCTCATTCTGGATCTAATTTGGGCTGGTGATGACTGTCTGGTGGTAAGTAATCACAGAATTGAGACATCAGAGTTACAATTCCAGACCACATTGCCCCATTCCAGCAGGCAATCAGAGTTTATTACAAATAACTTCTAGTGTAGGAAATGAGATACTAGTGAAGTTCATATCATTAATGTTCCTCAGCTTAGACAATAATATTATGTTTTTTGGGAATATAAAATAATTTTATAGATAATGAACATAAAAGGTACATTTTATAGTGTTAAATGAAAAATGAAGAAATCTACTTATGAATGGCCATGATGGTGACACCATAATATAGAAAAAAGAGCTGTTAAAACACATGGTCTTGAGTTTGAAATATTGCATGCAGTGACACACATCAGGTGCCTGTTATGAGCAGGTTTTTTTTAATGTAAGATGTAATCCATGTCAGATTCCACTGTATAGTCAAAACTACTTAAAGAGGCTACATATTGGACCTATGAAAAGTGGCCTTTTTGAACTGGTGAATTGTATTTGGAATATATATATCTAAATTTTCCATTATGAACATTTTAAACTTGTCTGTCTTCAAAGGTCATCTAATGAACGTAAATACAATACAATGACTTTAACAGCATTTGGTTTTTATTTGGAGTTTGACAAGTGGTTGTTATATATGATGATCTTTATGACAGATTTTTTAATGTTTTATGTTACTAAGCTTACATGGAGTATAGCTGGAGTATGTCACTTGTTGGTGATAAATCATAAAGCAGCTGTTAACTTTGAGTACTGTCAGTAGAACATTCCAGACAAGTGTGTCACCACTGAACCAAAACACTAAACACATTTCACTCCTGTTGGAATTATTTTTAAACAGGATAGAAATTCTGAGATACTGGGTTTAAAATTTGCACAAGATGTTACTTTTTCAGTTTGGTTTAAATGGAGCTAGCTTTATTCAACTAAGAATGCAAATTTTAATCTGTCAAAATCATTTCTAATAACCATGAACATATTAAATAAATTAAAAAAAAAACCTTTTTCTTTTTATAACAAAGGTTGTTGTATGTAATGTTGGAAAGTAGATAAACTCAACTAAAAAAGAAAGTTTGCATGTATTCTATAGTCATTTATTTCATAAACCAAATGACATTCATGGCAGAAATTCTGGAATTAGATAACCACACCATTTAGGAGGACTTGTGTGTGTGTGCAGTAATATCACAAGTTGTATATGAACAGTAGTTTTCAATTATAGTAAAAAGGCACATTGAAAAATATTCAATATTTCAACATGCATACTTTCTTTTTTGGTTGAGTATATAAAAGATTCCTTAATGCTATTTGGAAAAAGCAGCCTATAATGATAGTAGTAAGTTTCCTCTGAAGACCATGAGTTACAAATACCATGTTTTTGACACTTAATAGCTGCTGACAGGGGCATTGGAACTGGGGTAGGGGTGAGAGGCTGAGTAGTTTCAGTTCCCACATTAATTCCAATAAATATGTTCCTTATTCATCGTTGAATTATCACAGGCAAATTCTGATGTTCAGAAATGGAAGCAGCCGTCCCCCTCCAATATGAATTTCATTCCATCTCCCCTGGCTGAATAAACAATGTTCTGGGTGTCATTAAACAAACAAAGCTTTCCTTTCCTTTCTTTCAATTATATCTAATCATATGGTTGGTGAAACATTTAATTCTGTAGAACTTGTCTGATTTTTATAGCAGCATGGTGCATCAGTGCAGTCATATGACACGTTCTGATTATCTCCATACTGGCTAATGGCGGAGTTTTGTTTGTCATTGCTTTCAAAATCTAACACTAGACTAAGAAAATATTTTTCTACTTGACAAAAGACAATAAATACATCCTAAACATATTACAGGAGATTCTGAAAATATTTATGAACAAGACGGGATTCCCAAGCTTGTTGAACCAGACACTGATGTTTGACAGATTAGTCCGACAAAGTTGGTGAATTTCTTGTCTTCTTTGACATGGAAAAATGTCAGCTATTGTTTGACATTGTGTAATGGTGCCATAATAGCGAAAAGAAGATTCTTTAAAAAATTTGTCACTTTGTTTAGCTAACATTTCTATGTGTTTATCTTGATTAATTATTTTGTGTTTGCCCTCACAAGCTATGGTTTTTATGTGTTTAGTTTTAAATATACTTTTTTTCCATCTGCCCATTTGTGAATATACTGTACTAGCTACATTCACTACACATATGTGATTATTTTGATACGTATTATAAAAATGTTGTTCTTCAGCTGATCCATCTGTCATTAGCTATAGGGAGCTGAATGAAGCTCAAACAGTAGCATGTCCACCTGTGAAGCGGTCAGTCGTCGGATCGATCCTTCTCAGTAGATCCATTTGTGGTTTGAGCTGTTTTCTGTTCCAACCAGTGGTCCACAACTGGTTCATGAAAGGCCATGGTATGTGCTGTCTGGGGACTGTGCTTATAAAAGACCCCTTGCTGATTATTGGAAAGTGTAGCCTATGTGGCATCAGCAGGTTTCTCCTAAATAAATATTTAGAATGACCATATGATTGACATCCAATAGCCGATAATAAAATGAAAATCAATGTGCTCTAGAGGCATTGTTAAATAAAATATATTTTACTTTTTTTTCATTACCTATAGTTTCTTAGTGATTATCTTAAAAATATATATATAAAATATGTTTATCTATCCATCATATGTGAATATTTTTTGTTTTCACTTGCTATCCAATCAATCAACATATTTCTAATAAAGAAGAGGTAATTGTTGGAAGTTTATACTCTTCAGAAATAAACATGTGCCAAGTTAATATTTTTACAAACATATTCCAAACACACCACACATGAAAGATCACCCCAGACATGTTTTACAACAATGCAGAAATTCTAATTATTTCCGTGCTAATTAGGATTGGGTGAAACACTCACGAACATGCCAGACGAACATCAAAACAATCCACACAAAGAAGCAGACGTGTGGTTTTCCCATCAGCAAATCATTTCAACTGAAGGAAAAAAAAACCCACACGGAAATGACACAATTTTGTCAGTCATTACTTTAGCCCTTAATGATGCAATTGTAGCTGCCTCAACCACAGATGCCAAACACATTAAATTTTAATTGCATTAACGTATTGTATTAAGAAAAGTTACCCACGTTTTAACTGCATTAAATTATTGCATTGGTGGAAAAGACCTGAGTTTTTAATTGTGTTAAATTATAAAGTTTTTTGGACCAGATCGTTTAGCAGATTCTTCTTGATGTTTCTTGGTTTACCAACCATCCATAAATCTACAAATAAACTGTACTCTTACCAAATAAATTGTATGATGAAAAAATATTCTGAAATGTAATTACATTAAATTATTATGTGATGAAAAAATATCTGTAGTTTTAATTGTGTTAAATTATTACATCTATCATTGAAAATACCTTTTGTGTATTTGATTCAATTAAGACAATCATGAATAATATACAGGTAGAAACAACTCTATACCAGATTCTAACATCATCCAAACATAATTGAGTCTGATTCTGAGAAAACAAGGAAAAAAACTTTTTGTTTCTTTCAAATTATATCCAGAACTTGTATTCTTTTACAAATTATTTATAATCAGATGATTTTAACCAAATGCTGTTTTCAGTGAATTAACAGAAAGCTTTTAACCTCATACTATTGTAACTGATTTTTACAAAAGGATTTTGCTATTTAACTGATTTAACAGCAGGATTTGTAACAGATTTAACAGCAGGATTTTACCTTTTACTTTTGTAACTAATTTGACAGCAGGATTTTAACCTCATACTATTGTAGCAAATTTAACAACAGGATTTTAACCTCATACTGTTGTAACTGATTTATTAGCAGGATTTTAACCTCATACTATCGTAACTGATTTAATAGCAGGATTTTACCTCATACCATTGTAACTGATTTGACAACAGGATTTTAACCTCATACTAGTGTAACAAATTTAACAGCAGGATTTTAACCTCATACTATTATAATTGATTTAATAGGATTTTAACCTCATACTATTGTAACTAAGTTAACAGCAGGATTTTTACCTCATACTATTTTAACTGATTTAACAGCAGAATTTTACATCAGACTATTGTAACTGATTTCACAGCAGGATTTTAACCTCATACTATTGTAACTGACTTAACAGCAGGACTTTTACCTCATACTATTGAGTATTGTAACTGATTCAACAGCAGGATGTTTACCTCTAAGGCCCAGTTTCTCATTGACGGTTCAGCCATGATCTACAGTTCAACCCATTCTTTTAACACATGTGATGAACACAGTTTAAACTAAGAAACAAGGTTGAACTGTCGACGAGAAATCAGCCCATTCTATTGTAACTGATTCAACAGCAGGAATTTTAACTCATACTATTTTCAGTGAATTAGCATCAGAATTACATTCTGTGAACCAAGCTGGCTGTATACATGATAAAGACATATTGGTTAGGTAACCCACAAATAACTGATATGTATGATCTTGTGGCTGAACTGTGACATCTGGCTATGATAAAGATCTGGCTTTCTTTCCATCCATGTTTGTGGAATCAGTTTGCCTCATATACTAGTAGAAGTTTTGCCTATTAGTTGCCGTCTGCTTGGGATAAGCTGATAGATGGCTCTCTGATAGACAGCACCACATGGGTTAACTCTACATATGCTTCACTGAAGAAGTAGGTCATTTAATTGAAAATACATGCATTGGATGTTTTTTAGGTCACCAAATTAAAAGAAAGAAGGTTTTACAGGCCCATTTCCAGCATGAGTCTCAGTGGTTTTAGTGGGGAAATCCATTGGGTGCCTACATATATATATATATCCCTCCCCATCCAAAAGAAAATATTGTTTTTAAAATGCCATTTTAGGACATCATGCTATTTATTTATTTTATTTCATTTTATTTCATTTTATTTCATTTTATTTTATTATTTAAACTTTTTATTGTTGTCATTTTGCATAATTATGTGTATGCAATATTCAGAAATGTATTCAAGATTTTCTGTTGGCGGAAGAAGGGGGTAATTTCTTAGAAGAATATGTTTTATATTAGGTTTATATCTGACTGCAAATATACAATGTAGATGTGGCTGTTATAATTTTATTAAGTCACTAGATTAAAAATAATCCAGTGAATCTTCAAACAGCCTATCTCATTGGCACCAGTTTATACTGTGTATCCATTCTTCACTGTACTGTCTATGAAGACGGTTGTTTTGGCTACCTTTCATCAACATGTGAATAAGATTTTACTTATGATGTATTCAGCAGATCTTCATCACTGGATGGCAGTCAGATAATATTGCCAGTCAAAACACTTCTTTCTTTCATAATAAGGGGTTGAGTGGTAACTGACAACATCATATTATTCTTCATATGGGAAACCAGTGTCCAGATCACCTGTTGTGAAGATGTTTCTTTCTTTTAATAAAATAGCTTCTGCACTTGTTTAGTTTTCTTAGCAGCTAAGTAATGTAATGACTGGTCCTGGTGGCACAGTGGTTAAGCTATCGGACTTATGGCTGGTAGTTACAGGGATCAAATCTCAGTCAAGGTATGGGATTTTTAATCTCGATACCAGCTCCAACTCAGAATGAGTGCTGAGTATGGCTCAGTGGGTAGGTTGTACCCCACTTGCACAAACCAGTGACCCACAACAGGTTCATTAACAGCATAACATGTGGTATGTGCTAGGTTCATTAACAGCATAACATGTGGTATGTGCTAGGTTCATTAACAGCATAACATGTGGTATGTTCATTAACAGCATAAGATGTGGTTTGTGCTAGTTTCATTAACAGCATAACATGGGGTATGTGCTATGTTCATTAACAGCATAACATGTGGTATGTGCTAGCCTGTCTGTGGAGTAATGCATATAAATGATCCTTTGCTGCTAATCAGAAAGAGTAGCATATGTGGCAGTAGCTGGTTTCATCTACAGACCATGAATCACAAAACACTAATAGCCGCTGAATAAACAATGTGTTAGGGTGTTGTAAAACAGCCAATCCTTTCCTTTCTTTTCTAATTATGTAATTACATGTTAATGAAATGTTTAAATATTTATTGGAGCTCATTAAAGTGATATTTTCCATACAACACATTTCTGTACATCAGAGAATGTATTCTGTTTTATTTTTTGTAATAGGAAGAAAATAATTGTTTAATTATTTAATTTTAATAAATGGTGTTCATAGACAAAAGCATTGTTGAATGAAAAATATGACATGTGTGGATTCACATCAAACACAATGAATAGTTAACAGGACATTATTCGCACAAATTAGCTGCTATTAAATACAAATAATTGCAGAAGCCATTTTATTACTATAAAAGACAAATACATTCTCTGATTCAGTGAAGATTTAAACACTAATATCAGTAAATAATGTCCGGTTACACTGTTTAATGTGAACCCATGTATGTCAGATTTTCCATTCAACTAACAATGCTTTTATCTTTGAACATGATTTATTAAAATTAAATAGCTGCTACAATTATTTCCTTTCTTAGCAATGGAAGAATGTTTTGTTAATGAAGTGTTCTGAGGTTTGCTGGGAGTTCATTAATATAATATTTTCTTTATAGCACATTGTGACATTTTCCATACGTCAGACAATATATTTTTCTTGCCACATGATTTTCATTATGTTAGGATGAATAGATGTCATGTCAACTTATAATGAAGACATCAAAAGGCAATCTTCTTGTTTTGTCATGAAACAATCAGAAGATGTGGAGATGGTATGAATTGTAGCATACTGATCTGTGCATATTTTGTCACAACTGCTGTGAGTGCGAGTGACAGGCAGAGAAGATTGGAATAGTTAAAATGACTTGCAGGAACAACCAGTCAGAGATATGAAAGATTGCAAAGAAAATTACATTTCTGAAATATTTTTCCATTTTTGCTGTCAAAACATACATACTCTTTTCTGAGAAAAGTATATACATATACATGTGTTATAAAAACAAAATTGTCTTGTTGTTTATTTAATATTATTTTTAACATTTACTCTGAAAATACAGTATGGTAGGGGTTACTATTACTTTAATAATGGTTTACAAGTTAATTTTTCACCTTTTCTCCTATCCACCCCTTTTATAAAACTAAGTGGACCTTTTCTTTGTGTTATTTTTAACATTTACTATTCTCTTAATTGAGAATTTTCGCTTACATGTAGTATGGTAGGGGTTACTGTTACTTTAATAATGTTTTACAAGTTAATTTTTATTATCATATTTTCTCCTATCCACCCCACGTTTCATAAAACTAAGTGGGCCCTTTCTTTGTGTACACATATAAAACCATTAACCTGAGTGAGCCCCATTCCTTTCCCTAGCATAATATGAATCTTGGGTCTACATTATGTTGTGAGTAACCAAACCAAAAATAAATATCTTTTTAAAGGTAGCAGATTCCATTGGGTGGACAATTCATCTCATATTATTTGGGAATTAGGTATGAAAGTATGGAGACTATGTTATCAGTAAAACAGTTTATCTGGTGGATTAGTAATGATTTATGGGTATCATTTGTCATGAGCTCATATCAGTTGATGAGGTTTCGAGTGCTTCAAGAATGATTCCTTTTCACTGATACCCTCAGGCATCAGAAAGTTTTTCTATTTGTGGAATATGTTATGTTCTGTTCATTTAGTGTATTCAGCTCCTCATGGAAAGAACATAAAAAATTAAATTAAAATTGTCACCCTTGTTTATTCAATGGCTGTCAAATACACAAAAATCCAGTACCATCATATAGGTTACTTTCTCCAGATGACAGCAATAGATTTTTTTATATACACTTTATGTATCCCCTACACAGGTAAGGCCATTAACCATTATTTGAAAGCCCAATTTCCTGAATTTGTAACCCCATCCTCCTTTATTTGTAAGCCCACTCCCTCAGCTTGTAAGCCCAGTCTGTTGTATTTGTAAGCACATCTTTCATTTGTAAGCCCATTCACCTCAATTTGTAATAACATTTTCCTTCATTTTTTTAGCCCATTCTCATTCATTTTAAAGACTGTTCTCCAGTATTTGTGTTCTCATTAATAATGTTTTTCACAACTGTAACATTTTCCTTTTCATACAGATAGCATTCATTTTCAGAACCCCCATTCCCACCACCACCCCCAAATTGTTACTTTGAAAGGTTGATTATTTTCAGTTTTAAAAAATATGCTCATTTATCAGTTTTCAGTATGAGAAATTCTTTATGACATGCCATAACAATATCCTGTATTTGTAAGCCCATTCTCTTTCATTTGTAAATCCAGTCTCCTATGTGGTGATTATCCTATACTTAAAGCATGTATGGACAAACTAGCATTCTAACCCTTTGGCTATAGAGCACTTTTCCTAATTTGTAACCACAGCCGAGTGATAAAATAAATAGTGTCATTATCAAGTTATCCCAAAAGACACTGGGAGAAAATTGATATTGCTAAACTAAAATGGCCTGAAGGAAAAATACACATCTTATTTGTGAACACAAAAGAAGAATGCCAGTATTGATTATGTTTCCCTTCACACTCTTAATGAGACAACATTGTAGAATAATGAGAAAAACTAAATTATATTTTTCATAAATTTATTGATAAAAAATTAATTTCCTTCTAGGTTTCCTACCATTTCCCCCTAAGACAAATTGATATGATTTTTCTCCAACAAATTTGAAATTATTTGCCTCTTGGCAGCAATTTTGACATCTTGAAGATTGCAAACGCCCAATCTGTGAAAAGTTATTTTTTAAATGACAACTCGTTGTTGCACTTCTCCATGGCGCTTCCTTGTTATAATATTTAGCCTCAAGGATATTAAATACAGAAGTTATCTTCATAATGTGTTCTCTCTAATGTAAACACAAGGGTGTGGTGGATTACAATGTATCGGCTGTCAACTGTTTACTTAGTACGCTTTTCTCCCACTCTTAACCTAAATTGTGTCAAGGAATGAACAAAGCTAATGGCTGATTGAAAGCCGATCAATTTATTTTATGTGAAAACAAAATATCTGCAGTGTAGGTGATAGAATAATTGTCAGTGCTATGTCTAGGATCAAGGCTTTCTTTTCAATTTAGATCCAATACTGTTGTTATAACAAAAGCTTAAAGTCCAAACCATTGTTGAATTTGACAAATTGCTGACAATTCTCTTACATAATCACCCTGTTTATCTGCTTATTTCTTGCTTTGTGTATAAGTGACAATAAGCTTAATGCTGTTGAAACAAGCAAATTAGGGTTGATGGCCAAGTAAAATAAAGATGTATTACAGAAATAAATTTTATATAAAGGTAGTCTGATTTTTCCTTCTTTCTCACTTTTACTTATTCCTCATTTTTATTCTTTCCATATTAAATAAACTTTAAATTTCGTTTTTAAATGGACCTTTTTCATTTTATAAAGTATTTCAAATTGTTCTTCACTCAATGTAAACCCTATCCCCATCCTTTTGTCACTTTGAATAGATTTGTTATCAAAATCAGAGTTTGTAACAGCAAGGAGCACGTTTGAACTGTAAACCCATAACAGTATTGTGCTACAAGCTTGACATTAGTAGAATATTAAAATAGTTCCTTTTTAATACAGATATAGAAATTTTTTATAATAAAATTTAACATATAGTATAATTTGTTCTGTAGTTCTAAATTCTTTCTGATCCCTCATGAGTAACAGCACATTAACCATGCAGTTACATTTTCCCCCATTTTTTATCCAAATTTCAAGAAAATACTCTTGAAATGCATTTCATGCACCTACTAACATGCAGTTTGAATGGTAATGAATCACGAAGACCTCATGAAGACCGCCTGTTCTTTAATGTTACCGTGGTTAATAGCCAGGTTATTTTTTTTATTAAAACAGGTTTCCTGTGAATAAAATAATATCAATAAAAAAATAAACCCATACAGTTTGAGTTTTCATCTTCACGTCTGCTAATTATTGAAATAATTTATGAGATCCATTGTTATTGTATTGAGTTTCTATACCTGTTGACGGTGATGTTTTTGAACTACAAGTACCATACGAACATGTTTTTATAAATATTCTATTGATTTTGTCCCTTTGTCCCATGCCATCAGCCCAACACCTCAAGATTGCTTTCATTATCCTCTAAGGAAAATCCAATGTCACATCTTTTCTCATCATGTTAAGGTGAATGGGTGCAATTTATTTGTGTAAATATGGAGTTAAACAGAGTTATATGAGTTGTTAGCGAGTACGAGATTGGCTTTTCACATTGTCAGATCAATAGAACTTGGGCTGTTAAATTTTAAACTGGTTTTTATAGTCAATGGTCAGTATATTTTTTAATACATGGTTTGAGGCTTGAGGCATATTTTGACTGCAAGCATTAATCTATGCATGACATTTTTTATTTAGGACTTTTTCTAGACAGGTGTGACAGTGTTTTGCTTTGATCTCATGACATAATCTGAGGGAAAATCAAATATCCTGCAAGCTTTGTCTTTGTAATCCATGTACATCTGATTTGTCCTGTTTGATGATGGATATTGTAAAATATTGTAAATCATAAAATTAATATCATGAAATACATGTTTCACTAAAATATGTATTTTTATACTGAACAGCAAAAGAAATGCAGCACCATAAGTTTTATGTTTTTATGAATGTTTTGTCTAACTTGATTAAACTAGATCTGAACAAATATTTGTGGGTTTTTTTTGCTGTTCAGTATATGTACATACATTTTAAATTAAATAAAATTCCTCACTTACTGTGCATATTTAGTGAGAACATTTTTTACATTTCTTGCTGATTGATCCCCTTCAGTGAACATATTGAACTATTGTTTGTTCCAGCCAATGGTCTATGACATTAAAAAGATAATGTATATTTGATCCTGTCTTATGAAAGGTGAATATAAAAGTCCTCTTTCTGCTAATCAAAGAGTAGCCCATGTTGTGGCAGTGAGGTTTCTTGTATGAACCATGTTGCACAAATTCTTTGCATTTGACAACTAATAGCCAATGTGCTGGGACATCATGAAATATTATGTTGCATGTTCTTCATATGCTGGTGGTTCTGTTAAACAAACATTTCTTCATTTAATTTCTTGATTTAATTTTACTATTAGTTTTATTCTACACCAAAAATATTCCAAAATGTGTAGCAATGAAGAAGTTAAAAATATGGTCCAATTTGTATTTTATTTACACTTGCAAGTTTGCATCAAAATGTAGCCATTCTATGGTCTAACAAACAAAAGAAATAAATTATCCCATATTTGCATTATAATTAATGTATTTTGTAATTTATTTCAGGAATAAACAGTGAAGTCCGGTTTAGTTTGATTGGTGGTGACCCCAAGAATCAATTTGGTATAGGTCCAGTGAATGGCACTATATACACAGTTTCCTCCCTTGATAGAGAAGACATTCCATCCTATTCTCTCATTGTCATGGCAACAGACCAAGCTGAGCCAGCAAGTACAAGACTATTTACTACAGCTACAGTAAGTATTTATTATTTTATAGAAATCTTTAAATGTTTAACCAAAAACATTTAGCAAAAATTAATTTTGACTTTTCATAAAGGATGAACATACCTTCAGATTTTCTAAGGTATTCATCTTGCTTATTTCAGGTTTAATGTTTTAAACTTAATTTAAATGTAAATAATGTAAATGAATAATTAATCAACATTATCATTACAGTCAAAGTATGGTAACATATATTAAACATTTTGATGAAGTATATTTGTGTTTTCTGTTTACTAAAACAATAAAACAGCTGAATAGCTTTTGTTGTGCTTTTTGTTTGTACTTTTCTGTTAAATGTTTTCCTGATCTTTGAGAAGATTGCTTATGCAAAAGGAATAATTATTGGACTATAGCTATGCAGAATAACTATATATGAAGATGATGCATGATGAGTAGGTTACCTCCCTTTGGTTACCATGATATAGACTACTGTTTCCAACAAAATGCAATTCCATTAAATTTGTCACCTATATTTTCCATTGTTTTAAGCTTCAGGTTAATCTCATACCAATAAATCAGCTGAGAATAGTATTAGTTGTATTACCTGTGTCATTAAATACATGGCTGTTAACTGTCTGTCTTGAAACGGATTTCAGTCGTGACAGAAATTGTGACTTTTTTAACTTTTTTATTATTTATTATTATTTCCCCCAAAAACATAACTTCAGCCATTTTCAGTTTCTGTCATGTATTTCCAAAGTTATCTGAATGATTAAAAATGATGTCACCTGATTTCGTATTAAATTGGAATTCCTCAGCCAATTTTGTCCAAACCAATTCTTTTCATGATAAATTACGAGACATTCCGATTGAAAGTTTCCGTTATTTGGCCTGGTTATCATCGTCTTCTATCACATAATGTTTATCTGATATTAGGTGCAAAACACCAGTCTAATATTGCATTCGCATGCCCTCCTGGTCACATGGACCAAATTATTTTCAGTCACACAAATTGTCATTTGTTAACAGCCATGTAAATATCAAGAATATGTAAGAGCCATACAAATAAGCATTAAAATTGGCTAGTTTTGGTGAGGATACTATTGTGAATCATTGAGTATGTCTATCATGACTGTCAGGGGAATCAACTGTGGTTAAAAATAACATCACATGAATAACCTCTGTTGTAGTTTGTTATAACTAATATTTACTGTACATATATTTTATAATGTTTATTTTAGGTTGACATCAAGCTGAAAGACATCAATGACTGTGCACCAGAGTTCCTGAGCCCAAATCAGACACTGGTCAAAGAAAACACACCAATGGGTACCGTTGTCTTCACCGTCAGAGCTACAGACCGGGATGAAGGCATCAACAAACAGCTACGTTACAGTCTTTCTAAAGTTGCTGGCTTTGGATACCCATTCACTCTCAACCCTGTTACAGGGGAACTGCGAGTCAATTCTGATCTCGACCGGGAGTCAGTGCCAAACTATTCCCTTCAAGTAACAGCCACTGATAAAGGAAATCAACCAATGTCAACCACACAGAATCTTGAAGTCATTATTAAAGATGCAAATGATAACACACCAGTATTTTTGAATAATTTTTATTCCACAACAGTTCCTGAGAATATTGGTATTGGTACAAGTCTGTTGATGGTTTCAGCAACTGATTTAGATAAAGGTTTGAATGGAATGGTGCGCTATTACATTGTCAGTGGAGACAGCAACTATGACTTCAACATGGACATGAGTAGTGGTGTATTGCGGGTTCTCAAGAACTTGGATTATGAACGTGTCATGGTTTATAACCTCATTGTCCAGGCGCAGGACAGTGGTATTGACGTCATCATGTCCAGTACAGCAAGCATCATCATCAACATTACCGACGTCAATGACTGTACTCCAGCATTTGTAGACTCGCCATATGTTGCCTATGTTCAGGAAAACATGAATAACTTACCAGTGCATGTTATTCAGGTCACAGCACAGGATAAAGACTCTGTGATGAATAGTCGCTTGGAATACTCTTTGCTTAGTGATGACCACAAGAATATCTTTTCCATCGATTCCCATTCAGGAGAAATCAAGGCTCATCGGACTCTGGATCGAGAGACATTATCGGAATATTCTCTAGTCATCGTTGCAAAAGATTCAGGTAAGATTCGCTGATGATCAGTTTGGTTTCTTTGTCCAACACCAAAATAGTTAGGAGTCATTCACAATTCTCATAATTTTCTTATCCATACAATGTATACAAATGGTCATATGCCCTACGAATACTGGGTCTGTCATTTAGATGTTATGAAGACTGAAAAAAATATATTAGCTCAAACATTTTGAGAAAATGTGTAAATTTATACTAAGGGCCCATTAAAAAACTTATAAATCTACTTAATTTTTAACATCTATATAGCCAGAAAGGCTGTTAATATATTTATTACCAAATAATAATACAATAAAATAAAATAATGTGATCTAGATTCTTAACCTCCCTGGATCCATCTGTGCTTTGATTAGAATAGTTTAATCACAGACATATATTTTTTGTGTGTAACAACACCACTAGAGCAGATTAATTTATTATTCATCAACTATTGGATATCAAACATTTGGTAATTTTATCAAATAGTCAAGTGAGAGCCAGCCTCCAGCTTGAAAGTCCGATGTTGTATCACTGGATCACAGAGGGTTTTGCGATTTTTTAATCATCTTTATACCTGTATTTATATATTTGTATGAATCATTGATTGTTTTCATTGTTTAACACCCAATAGCTGATGTTCTCTTTCATGTTATTGTGTCATTAAACAATCATTCTTTCATTCAGATCAATATTTAATCCTTAGCTGATGATAAAATAAATACGAAAGTATAATATTCTTATAGAATAACCAAATAATTGATGAACAAAATTTATTAGTTGGACTAACATGCAATATTTATTATTTAATCTTAGTATCAGACAAATATTATTAACGGTACTCTTTCAGTCAGTTAAAATTAAATTTTCATATAATGTTTTGGTAAGATATTTTTTTGGAATATACATTGTGTTTATGTTTGTCCAGCAGCCAAATTCTTAAAAATAAAACCTACCTAAGCCTGGTTACTAAATTAATGTCTTCTAACTAGTTTGTTGATTAATAATTAGTTGACAATTATAAAGCAGTCATCTTAAGAAGGTGTTTAAATTACATTATTGTTTCCAACTCTGTAGCAATGAACTAGGGATTTAGCAAATTGCTACCATCTAACAACCAGTTAATTTACAAGCATTACATAAATTTTTCATCTGGTGTTTGTAACAATTCAACATACATTTTACACAAGATAGAAGAAAAAAAAACCCACTAGTGCATTGCATGGTTGTTATCTTTAATTGTACACATTTAATCCATGATTGATAAAAAACACAAATCTACTGGGCTATAATATTATACTAGAGAGTATTCTGAATAATTAATGGACCTACTTTTATCAGTTGGACAAACCTGAAATATTTATCATTTAATCTTCAAGTCAGAATAGTACCATTAGCCACAACATTACCTTGTTTTGTTTGAATACTTGCATAACAACACCATTACCTTTGATCTGAACAATTAGAACAATATTTCATTTCCAACGACCATGTCAGAGTTATCTGTCTTTGTAATTGTGCATGTTTTACTTTGGCCTGAGGATGTTTGCAAGAAAATGGCTCCATCGTTGCATGTACACCTCAGGGAAGATGTCAGGAAATGGTTGTCTGCAGACAAAATTGATAGCATGTTTTTAAGCAAGTTAAAGCCATTCATCAAAGTCTCTCCATCTCATAGCCTTAAGTACAGCTTATGCATAAAGACAAATATCAGTGTGAACACGCAAGACAGATCAATTCTTCCCCCCCAATGTCATAAAAAAAAGTCTTTAAATTGTAAAATATTAGAAACCATAAAATTCAGTAAGGATCAAATAAATGACATGTTAACAACATAAAAAAATAAGAGGGTAGATTTTTTACCATCTATTATACACTGGTTACTCAATATACTCTTTTTAGTTTAGCATCATGAAGATTATGATGTTGTTAAATTCATTGATACTTTATTGTCTTCAATATTTTATGATTTACAGTAATAAAAAAATATAGATTCTTGCCCAGTATTGCTCAAATGCTATCAAATACTGTACTATCTTTTACAATTTTTTGTAGAACTTTTTCTAAAATGGTAATTCAATGTGCACATTAAAAAAAAAATTGTTAATCCATATATACAAAGATACTTTGCATGTTTGTATTATAGATTTTTCTGGCCTAGCATTCCTGTAGAAAGATCCAGATTTATTTTAGATTATCCCAGTGGCAGATCTAGAAATGAGCCTCAGGAGCCCATCCACCCACTAATTTGTGATTTTTACAAATTATTATTATATATATTTTTATGTTATTAGTATTTTATTTTTAACATTAAAAAATCCAAGGATTATGGCCCCCTAAATGGATTTTCTGGATCTGCCATTGTGTCATTTTGTTGTAAATAAATATTTTCATAGAATTATTTTTTAAAAGAATAATACACCTTTTATTGCTTTATATTGTTCTTATTTTGAAAACAAATGGTCATGCTATTTTCAACAATGTATTTTGGCTCATATAATTGTCTTTGCAGTGTAAGTTTCACTGGGCTAATCAATAGTACTTTATATGTAATAGTACATGCATCATAAATTGGTGAACTTAATGGGCTGTGAAGAAAGCCTGCTGTTCAGTAATCACTAAATAACCAAGATCATCTCTGGACCATGGGTCATTAACAGAACATTATTCCATTATGTAGTACAACTAGATGAAATTCGATCTTTGCTCCCCGTTATTTAAAAATTATGTAGTACTACTAGATGAAATCTGATCTTTGCTTGGCATATTTAAAATTTTTGTAGTACAACTAGACGAAATTGGATCTTTGCTTCCGCTATTTAAACATTATGTAGTACAACTAGATGAAATCTGATCTTTGGGACATTTAAAAATTATGTAGTACAACTTGATGAAATCTGATCTTTTCTTGGCATATTTAAAAATTATGTAGTGCACCTAGATTAAATTTCATATTTGCTTGGGCTGTTTAAAAATGATGTAGTACAACTAGATGAAATTTGATCTTATTTGGCATATTTAAAAATGATGTAGTGCAACTAGATTAAATTTGATCTTTGCTTGGCCATTTAAAAATTATGTAGTACAACTTGATGAAATCTGATCATTGCTTGGCATATTTAAAAATTATGTAGTGCACCTAGATTAAATTTCATCTTTGCTTGGGCTGTTTAAAAATTATGTAGTGTAACTAAGATGAAATTTGATCTTCACTTGGGCCATTTAAAAAAAAATGGAAGATTGTTGTCACTGAAAGAAAAAAATCAAAATTGTTGTCACTGAAAGAAAAAAATCAAAATTGTATAATGTATTAAAGATAAGATAGCATAATGTAATGCTGGGTGGCCCACAGTTGTCAGTTTTTAAAAGATGGATTAAAACATCAATGAAACAGATAGCTAAATAATAGAGTTATCAACCAGAACAAGACAAGTGCTGATACAACTCTAATCTGTAACTAGAAATTTTAACTACATGTATTTTGAATTTTAACATTTAAAAACATTTATTTTAGTGTTTCCAGACAATTATATGTTTAAGTTTTAAACTTAGAATTTAAAATTTTATAATTACAGAACAAAACCTTTGCTTGTAAAAACATTTACATTTAATCTGTTTTATGAAATTTTAACTTAAGGCAATTTATATAACATTCATGACTTGTATTCCCATGAAGTTAAAGTATTTAAACTTTGGTTTTATAATTACACTTGCTGGCTCCATGGTTGTAAAACTGTTAATATCTCACAAGTTCCATGAAGTAGTTGATACCTTACTGATTATTATAATTATTACATTGCCTAGTTTCAATGTAGGTAGATGATTATGTTTATATAGGGATGTTATAAGACTTAGAAGTATCAACTTCAGGATTAAAATCTGGATTAATTTGCATGTAATTTCAGGCCTATCAAAATTGAAAATATCTATAAGCCATAAATAGGATATGCTAAAAACATTTTGGTAACATATTTATAAAATAAGCTGTTATCATAATCTTAATGTAAATTTAAACTGGGTTATGAGGAAGCTGAAATGAAATAATTTTTCTCACAATTTTGACAGATCTAAATTTGTATGGTGTTAAAATCCAGTCTTATCATTTCTTTAAATATAATTAAAATACTGGAGCCAGGATGTTTTTATAGCATTTAAAATACTCTTAAAATGGACTTACTTTTATTTTAACCACAGTGTATGAATTTCCAATTAGATAATTATTTTTAAAAAGTGGGATATTATTAAACTCAGATGAACAATCTTAAGAACAAAATGGCTTTATAATGGCACCAAAGGATTGGTAAGTGTAAACAGTGTAAGATGTTAAAGGATTTGGTTACGGGGTTTTAACATTAAATAGATCAGCTCCAGTATGCATCTGATCTTGTTAAAGTGTTTGAAGAATTAATCCAAAAACATTATCACAGTAACTATATTTACAACATTCTTAGAGGCATGTAATTTTGTATAGCGTACACATGTAAAGCATGTTTTATAGGTTTCTGTGTTTTATTTGATGTATAAAATCATTTAATAACTTTATGCATTAGCTGGTTTTTAAATATCCAATGATTAATAAATCAATGTGCACTAGTAGTTCATTAAACAAAACAAAACAAACGCATAATAAATGTTTTAATGAGATCTGTACAGATATTGGCGACATTTGATATCTGATCTTCCATGGATAATATGTATTTGCACATATGAGTAGGAATCCAATCCCGTGGGTAACTTCCAGGAACTGTACATACAACCTGACCCATCATTACATGGTTATTGGTCTCTGTGGGCTATTGCAATCGATGTATATGCCATATTTTATGTCTTCCTTAAGAGGTTTATTTTTCTTTGGTCATTAAGGTTAGTAAATGATATACTCTCACTAAGCATACAAAATGGCATCTGTAACTGTAATCAATATAATAATGACTGCAGATGTTATAAGATAGAATTACTAATGACTTACTATGATTAGGAATACAAGATACTATGGGCTGAATTTGCAAAGCCAGTTTTCTCCTTACAATACTTAAATACCCACATTTAACAAAAACATGTTTCTTAAATTTGGCTATCTATGTAATGGATTGTTGGTATATAGTCAGTGGATTTATTAAACTATTGCAATTAAAAGGATTTAGAGTTAAAAACCAGGAAAAGTGCATACATGAAAGGTTGTTTTGCTTTAACATAAAGATATAAATATGGAAAAACAATACATATGCAACCTTTCACATAGATTATGATATCATTTAGCATGGGCTGCAATAACAAAAACAATAAATCTATTAAAAGAATATGATTCTTATAGAATCCCTTATTGTACTTTGTACACATAAAAAATCTTATTTTCAGCTGTTGTCCATAAAAAATAGCACTAAATTTGACATCTAATTATTATAATGAATTTTAAAACAAAACAAAACGAGCTTCAAAACCCCAAAGCATTATACTTGTGAAAATGCCAAATAAAAGCTATGACCTAAGATTTCAGTAAATTATAAAAGCCTTTCTGGCCATACAGTACATGTATGTATGTTAAAATTAAGTAATCCTGGTTTAATAAGTTGCGTTTGTCTTCTATTAGTTGCAGTAATTTACACATGTGACTTGTTTGTAATCCATGTCTATCATTTATCAGCCATTTAAAAAGCTCTTAGTCTAAATACATCTTCACATAGATGTTATGCTGACGGCTTAGCTAATCTAGAGCTGTAGCTGGCAGGAACATCAAGTTAGAGGTTGGTAGTTAGCTATCTTAGCTGTCAGTTTGTGTTCAACAAACTTAAAGCAGTTGTCAGCTTCCCTAATCAAACTCATCAATTTCACACGCTGCTCATTTCCAGGGCCATAGCCACAAATGTACCATTGAAAAAGTGAAGTTTCTATGATCAAGTATTTTCCATATTATAACCCTGCGAGAAATGTCCAAATTATAATTCTTTGAAAATTATGTCTGTTGAAGAATTTTCCAATTATAACCTTTTTGGACCCTTCCTATAATTGTTTTTTGTTTTGTTTTGTTTAATGATGCCACTAGAGCATATTGATTTATTAATCATTGCCTGTTGGATGTCATTTATAAATTTTGACAAGTGTAAACCATAAACCATCTTCCGATACTTGTGTGTGTGTGTGTGTGTGTGTGTGTGTGTCTGTGTGTGTCTGTGTCTGTGTCTGTGTCTGTGTCTGTGTCTGTGTGTCTGTGTGTGTCTGTAGGAAAAGGGTGGTACTTTTTACCTACCCATTGCAGGGTTCCTCATAACCATTTTCTAAGACAAATATTGAATTATACTATATTGAAATTTGCTGTGGGTTTTTAAAAATATATATCAATGAGTCTAAGACTAAAATTATAAGTCATGGACTTGTGCTGGCTTTTTTTATATTAATGAGTCTGAGACTAAGTCAGGGACTTAAGTACCAGTAGCTGCATTGTAAGGATTCTAACCATTAGAGAAAATAAAGATCTGACCCTCAAATCCTTTGCTTATTACAGAATACCATGCATTACAAGTCCCTTGCTATTTGCAGGATACCAATGGCCTTTCATAAGTGTACAGATTTCTGTAATTAACATGTCACCTCATTGGCTGTTAGATACTGTGAACTGTATTCCACATGACTGGTCCTGTGTTGTTATTGCCTCATGGGTCTCATTTGCTTGAGATTAGCCATGATGCAACTCTAGTGATATCTTAACAGCATATTGATTTGGGTGGATCTTGTTTGAAGTGACATGCTTATATAAGACCGGTTAGAGCTCAGTAATTATTATGTAAATTATTTCACACGCTGCTGATTTGTGACTGGACTGTTCATCATATGACTGATATGGAATACAGTCAACTTCACTTAATTGCTTTCCTGATTATAGCATATTCCTTTTATTTGCATATCTTAATGCACAAAACCATTTAAAAACAAATGCATACAAAAGTTTCCTTTTAATTGTGTAATGCTTTTTTTTCACAGTGTTTTGTTAATGGTATACATAAATGTTGAAACACATTTTTTTATCATCAAATGTACAAAAAAAGATCTAAAATATACATTTTTATAAACAGTAATAAAATGATCAGAGTGAGTTTAGTATAAAATATTTCTGCATCATACCTATGTGATTAAGAGAAATCTACCATGTATTAAGTTATCAATTTGAAGGTGGTGCTACTGCCAGTGCTTTAGATGTGGTACATGTATATCAAAGGTGTGCACATTAAATTAGTTTGTGGCCTTTGAGCTTTTGCTAACCCAAAAATGACATTTTTGTGAAGCAACTTACAAAACACTTGGAACTGTTTAGTTAGATCAACATGGCTGAATAAACTAGTGTAATAATTACATTACCTGAATAATTGTTTATGCCACATGTCAATTTCTGAGACTGCAGAAGTAATTAATTTTGTGCTCCATTGATTAAGCTTTAAAAATGTGTTTTTATAGTCTAAGAGTAACCCATTTTGTGAACATGTTAGCTAATAAAACATTGCTTATAATAAACACTCATGTACTACCAAAAACAGCTCACTAGCCCCGCTGGTGCAATAGTTATGCTATAGGACTCATGGCTAGCAGGTACTGGGATCAAATCTCATTAGAGGCATGGAATTTTTAATCTTAGTATCTGCTCCAACCCAGAGTGAGTGCTCCACAAGGCTCAGTGGATAGAGTTATACCACTTACACTGACCAGTGGTCCACAACTGGTTTATAAAAGGCCATGGTATGTGTTATCCAGTCTGTGGGATAGTGCATATAAAAGATCCCTTGCTGCTTTTCGATAAGAGTAGACACATTAGTGTGGTGGTAGCGGGTTTCTTCTTTCCTACTAACACTAGCCTCTGTCCTAGCACAGGAAGCTGAGTTGAGTGCCCAGGACAGTGTGATTGAACCTCAATTGGATATAAGCATGTAAATAAATACAACCAATGGACTTGAAACAGTTTATTATAAAAAATATAAATGTTCAGTGGCAGCCATTTTAGATACTACACTCCAGCAGAGAAGCAAATGATTTGTTATTTATAAACACTGTATCAGTGTTCATTATAGGCAGACATGCTGTAAATGTTTTTCATTGAAAAAACATTTGATTGCATCATGTTTACAATCAGCCTTTCATGCTGGGTATAAAATTTAATTCTGTTTATTTGTACAAGAATCCATCCCAGAAGAGAAAATAGAACTCAGAATAGAAACAGTGCTGTACCCCGCTGTCACTCCCTGTGTGTAAATGGTGAAGCCATCCCAGTTTGTTTTCACAATCGCAGTCAATATCCTCCATATGTTAAAATAAAGGCTATAAAACTCTAGAACCATAGACATTCAGTTCCCCATGGAGAAGAATGAACTATTCATGTTTGCATTGAGCCCAGGTTCTGAAACCTGGTTCCTCAAAATATGTTGTGATCTCAAGATTATAACTCTGCATATAGAGTTTCCATGGTGATGGTTTAAAAAATATGTATGACAGAAAGAAGAGCTTTATTGTACAGAAAAACACCACAGAAAAAGATAAGCTTTAATGTACAAAATGGCTGTCTGCAACCCATAAAACAGAATTTATTAATTTACGTAACTGTTAATCAGTTGTAAAGAAAATAACATCAGCTAATGAATATTAATTTTCAGTGTTTAATAGTTTATAGTGATCTTATCTGTATGATAAAAAAAGTGTAAAAGATCCTAATAGGTAAGATAAGATAAACTTTAACACAAGTAATATTCCTTATCAGGAACAGAATGTACAGACATACATCAGTTAAAACAAGAGTTGTTAATCTTCAACTCTACCCTATTGTCCTATTCCATTCAGAGACCACATAATTTTATAATTTAAAATTAATTATCTTAAGTTGTCATGACTATATTAAAAAATAATAAACTGATAGACATATTTAACTTTTTCATGAAATTGGCCATATTTTATTGGAAAAGGGTGTTATATTATCTGTCCTTATTCTATACATTTGTATTTTCTACACACATTATGGCAGACATCTTAAAAAGTGATGAAGCTATAACAGTTTCTTATAAGGAGAGATATTATGAAATATCCTGTACTAAATATATATACCCTATTATCATCAGTTATTTAAAAAAATTTAATAAACAGATATATTTTTAATGGTTTTAAACATCAAAAAAGTTTTTAAAAGAAACAGATAAAACGTAATCTGAAATATGTTTCTAAATTCCTAAAACAATACACTTTGACAAAAGCTTTGTTTCGTGCCTAATTTCTTCATGAGTGAATCATCCTGTCTTTATTAAATGTGTCTTGTATGCAATTTATAGCTACTTTTGCATCTGCTGCACTTTGATTGGTCCAAGCAGACAGAAGTGGGAGGTGAACATGAATATTGTTCTGTAATTTGTGCATTTTCCTCCTTCAAACACAATTCTCCATTGGAAATTTGACAGAAAATGTGGCCTGCTGATGTGAACATTGACTGCTATCTCATTTCACCTCAAGAACAGTAATTACTGAAGCAAGAGGTGTATTCTGAACACTATTCTTACAAGAATAATCTGCTGCTGTCTGAATGAGCCTATATTTTATGTATTGTTTTTTCTTTTCCCTACAATTATTTGTATTCAAACCCTGCATGCTTGATGCTAGAGTGACAGTCTGGTCAAGCATCTGTTTAATACACAATTCTCTACTCACTAGATTGATTTAGAAGCAAACTTATGTCAAATACATGCTACATGTATTACTCATGGCTCTAGGATATATTGGGCATATGCAGATATTGTGCAGGGATGGGAGGTGGGTTTCATAATGTATAAAATAACATCTGCCATCAAGAAACAGGATATAATATATTAAAAATAAAAAGTGGGGTATAGACTGCTATATCCTTTCTACACATGTCTGTCTGTGCTTATAAATACTTAATGTCATCAAAATTGCATGCATTTAAAATCTGAAGGAAACTTTTATAGCTTTATAGGCATATTTACCTAGGAGTGTATATATATCACAACATATATCACAACACATATATATCGTACAAGAAACAAAATAGCTGTATTACCAAGTATATTACACTGATAAGAAACGTTGTTATAGCTAGTGTCAGTAATTGTGTAAGAAACAAACTGTGTGTTGTAAAGTATGTTACATTTACAACAAATGCTGTTAAATCAGCAATGGTGTAAGAAACAAACTGTGTTGTAAAGTATGTTACATTTACAACAAATGCTGTTAAATCAGCAATGGTGTAAGAAACAAACTGTGTGTTGTAAAGTATGTTACATTTACAACAAATGCTGTTAAATCTGCAATGGTGTAAGAAACAAACTGTGTGTTGTAAAGTATACATGTCTGATATGTTTATTAGAAACAGAGTGTAGACAAAGCACATGTCATAAGAATGGCACAAACTTGTTCTCTGTCGTGTTCTCTTACTGGTGTGCATCTTGATGCGCAGTTGGGTTTCTCTGTTTTACGAGATTTCTGAATGTTAGACATTGTAAGCTTCCTGGGACTGCAGTCAGTTGATGCCCCGGGGATCATTCTTGACATGTTATACATGTTTTTTAAGAGATAGGACAGATCCATAGCAAAGATTTATAATGAAGGGAGGGTGGTCTTTTTTCAGTGTTTTTAGAAAAATATATATTAACTTTATCTTGTACACCATTGGTTAAGAGTTTGATGTTAATATTCTCATAGTTCATCAGCCAAATTTAGGACTAAAAGCCACTATGATTTTTTGTTAGCCTGGTATATGAACTGCATTAAATAATGTGTTAGATGTTTTAAATGACTAGCTAAACATGAAAATCCACTATTTTTTAAAATGGTGACTATTTTTGAACACATTGACCTATGTCAGATATTAACCTCAAATTCAAAACTGGTTATAATTTAGACATGTGTAGTGATCTGGATGTTGTGAAGTATCACGTCATGTGTATGCTAATATACATTTTCTAATAATTTATTCCATATTTTACAGTTTAGATATCATACTAAATAACATTTATAAGGAGCGGGATCTAGCTCAAACGGTAGAGAATCCGCCTGTGAACCAGTCAATCATCGGATCGATTCTTCTCAGTGCACCCATTTGCTGTTTGGGCTATTTTCCGTTCCAACCAGTGATCCACAACTGGTTTATCAAAGGCTGTGGTATGTGCTGTCCTGTCTATGGGACGGTGCATATAAAAGACACCTTGCTGCTTCTCTGAAAGAGTAGCCAATGTGGCGGCAGCGGTTTCCCCTAAATACATATGTCAGAATGACCATATGATTGACGTCCAATAGCCAATGATAAGATTAAAAATCAATGTGCTCTAGAGGCATCGTTAAATAAAACAAACTTTACTTTGTTTTGATTAATATTACAAAGTATTAGTACGTATATTATTTGACACTAATAAAGAAATCAACAATAAATTTATATGTAATTTATTAATAATATACTTATTTGCTATTATGGTTCAGATTGAAAGTTCATATCACACCTTATAATTATATGCTCTGGGCTATAAATAAATGTATATGTATATATATACATGTGACTTTTTCAAAACTTAATTTCCTTCAATGTTCATATGATGGTACGGTATCTAATCTTTCTTGAACTTCATAGTATGACTCAATTTGTCAATTGTGCATTTAATAAACTACATGAAATATTCAGTAACATTTAATTTTTATTATTCACATTTTGCCAACTATTTTATACAAGTTGGCAGAAATCTGCGATTAGCATAATTATTCTGAACTCTTTGGCACTGTCCCAAATCATTGGCAAGTTGACATTCCGTGCATGTGAGCTAATGGTACCAGGGAAACTGCATTGTTGTTTGTGTTAAAAGTTTAAACATGTAGGCAGCAATTCCTAACCCACCTGTATGCAAGTAATTACGTAAATCCCTTATTTACACGAACATGTATACAACGATATCCAACATAACTCCTACGTGTATGCAACATATTTCCTACATTTACATGATTGTACATACATCTATATATACAATAATATTAGAAATGTCATATTATGTCATTGTGGTAGTTGATAAAATGGATAAATAAAGTTGATTTCATTTACATACACGAGAGTATTAACAAAGTGTAATGGATACATTACTTACATTCTAAATATTTTAAAAGATTAGCCATGAACTGATTTGTGATTAGTCACAATCCAAATATCTCATTCAATGGGGTATTTACAAGTAATTATACTTGTTATTAGCACATATTTACTTCAAAACTTATACAACAGGGCAAATAAATAATTTGAAAAAGTAGGGGTACATCAGTATTCGTCAAAAAAGGGGCAGACTATAAATATACATGTACTTTAAAGTACATGATTTTCTATTTTGGTAGACTAGCCTTCCATTGACATATTTTTTCATATGATACATGTAATTTATTGGTGAAAAAACTGTACATGTACATGTATCACGAAACATTAATAGTTATGTTACACTTACAGTGTAACTTGTATTCTTTTTTTCCATTTATCATTATAAAACATTAATAATTATGTTACAATTTAGCTTGTATGTACACTTTTTCATCTAGCATTGCTCATGTTTAGACTTATTTTTTTACTTGGTTTATAATTTATAAATATGTCCAGTCTATAATTTATAATATAAATTGCCCAAACATAAAATCATGAAAGAGGAATAATAACACAAATTTTATTTATTATTAATTTTTTTTTTTTTACTGTAACCATGAATTAATAAATGTTCAGCTATAATTTTAAAACCAACATAATTATATTGTTAAAAGAAATGGTATCACTGAATGCAACATTTTCACCTTTTATATAGAAAATAAAAAACAACATGTAGGCCTATAAAAGATTTTCATATTACACTTTTACTTTAATTTTGTGTTGTTTTTTAATCCAAGATTTTATAAAAACCTCAGATTTACAAATATTTAGTGTAATTCAGTACATTTACACAAATAAGGTGAGTGCATTAAAATAGTATTATCATCCTCAGGTTACTCTGATATAAAGCTGGTATCTTAAAAGCTTAAGATTAGTAATCTTGTTTTCTATTCATGTGTTTAGTTGATGTGATTACAGTGTAAGATAAACACACTACATGTTATTTACACTGAATGGCATCTGTGTCATAGTGGACCGCATTTCCCCACAGCACTCCAAATATTTCCTGTCCGCACTCTTTGAAACTTGTGTTCTCGAGGACCAATTAATGAAATTAAGAAGCTTTCTTAGATTATTACAAACAGTCACTTATGAAGTTATCACCTGTTTCCTTGATACTTTTAGTAGTTCACAGATATGTGTATTTGTATTGTGCTAATAACAAAGTTAATTGTACATGTTAATACGCCTACACATGTAAAGAATTGTTAGTACTGATCCCAGCACAAACAGTATGTTAAAGTTGAGCTAAATATACATTTTTAACATAGGCATAAATCACGGGTGGGAAGCGGTGGGGTGTGTGTCATGTCCACCCCCCTCTTTTTGATGAGGGAGGGACACCTATACAATTATCCCCGCCACATTATGCTTCAAAAATTGAACTTAAAATGACTAAATAATAATCTTTTCCAGTATTTCTCTTTATGACAATGTAACACTTCGCCATGTGGTCTTAGCGCAGATATACAGGGAGTCTATTATTGTTTGAAGGTTTTAGCCAGAAAAGGCATTTCAAAAGCCAAGGATTTTCAAATAACATATGGTGGATGCCTCCCCTGGCTCCCCCCCCCGTCACTTCTAGGAAGTCCTCCGGTTCCGTCCCCCCACTTTTGGGAAGCGATTGTCACCCATGATTGTTAATAATATTAATTATGTGTATTTAATTTATAAAATCAAACAGAAATAATTATAATTACACTATATTATGCAAGACTGGATATATTTATATGTATTAAAGACATATTGTACATGTTTATTAAATATAGGCATATACCTATATATCCTTGTACATATCTGTAATGGTTGCCTTGGTTGAGTGGGAAGACATTGTATATTATATGTCTACAAAGTATGTACAGATAAACTCAACAGCTGATAATACGTTTGATGTGTAATGGAATACAAAACATCTTCATATACATACGTACATGTAGTCTATATGCATTGTACATGTTATTATATACTCAACAACAAAAAAAGAAATGTCAATATTCTGAATGTATAAAAATATATATATTTTATGGTTAGAATGACACAGCATGTGTAAGTTGCATGTTCTCGTGATGGTCGTCTCTGTTAAATAAGAACTAAAACAATTCCTAGTCAGTCCAAGAAGTTCAGCCATTGGTATTTGTAATGACAATCTCAGCAATGCCACTAACAGCTGTGTGTTTTTGGTTATCGGCATCACTGTATTGCCATCGAAAAAATATAAATATATTATGGAATGTGCTGTTTATGTTGAAATTTCTTTCACAATAGCAAGATGATGTAGTGACAACAGTTAAGTGCTGTTGTAAATTTTTCTTAATCTCAAGAGCTGCAAGTTTAATGATCTGTTTGATAAATTGTATGAAATGTTTTATTTGTATATTTTAATTTTGCAGGAAGTGCGAGGTGGGCGCTCGTATCAGAGATTGGGTTATGCTGACATCAACCTTGCAGAGTTTGCGGGATCTGGCCAGCAGTCTCGTCGCTATCTCCTTGCAGGTTATGACACCAAGCACCGTCTGGATAACTCTACTCTCAAGGTCCTTATTGAAGTTTCACTCATTTCTGGTGATCCTGTGTTCAAAGTGTAAGAATTTTAAAACTATCTCTTATTGAAGTTTCACTCATTTCTGGTGATTCTGTGTTCAAAGTGTAAGAATTTTAAAACTATCTCTTATTGAAGTTTCACTCATTTCTGGTGATCCTGTGTTCAAAGTGTAAGAATTTAACAACTATTTCATAAATGCCTCTTAAAGATACATCCTGTAGTAAATCATTTAAAATGGTTTAATTTTGGTTTTGAAGAAATATTTTGACAAAGAAAAAACTTATTATGTCTCTTTAATTAAATATGGTTAAACTTTTCATTAGTCTAGCTTTCAGTACAAAATTATAGACTTATAAAAGATTTAATATCTTTTTAAAAATATTTTCCTTTAGGCCTTCTAGTACAACAATTGCACAAGGAGAAATAACTCCCACTGCACACGAACCATCACTTGAAGACAGGCGCAGTGAGAGCAGTTTGGCTTCTAACAGCAGTGGCTTTGGCAGTCTCACACGAAAAGACAAACTACCAGTTCCTGTAAAACGTATATAATTAGCTTTATTTCTTATTTGTTCAAACCTAGATTTTATCTGTTAGGCCATTTTTTAAATTACTTTGTTTCTAAACCCAACAACCCTAAAAACTATAAATGTGAAATAGAATTTAAAAAAAATTCTTTCCTGCATTACATAACTAAAAATAAATTAGAAAACAGCAAATCAGATTTTTATTGTACAAAACCTTCTTATATTGTAGAATCATAAAACCATCATTTATAAGAAAAGAATAATTTTATGTTTTAACTGGTTTCTGTATTTGATTAGTTAATATGTGACATTTGCAATTATAATTTTTTTTTTTTTTTTTTTTTACATCTATCAAATGAATAAAAACGAAAAAAGATATGAACCCTTCTATAAAAAAAGACAAAATTCCAATCCATTTTTTTTTTTTGGTAGCTGAACAGTCCGATACAGAGTCGCAAGAAAAAGATTCTGAGAAAGATCATTCCAGAAGTTCGAGTTTTGCAAGTGAACTGTCACGGGTTTCAGGTTATGGATCTCTAACTCATAGTCGTCAGTCCAGTGTTGGTGACCCTTCAGCTGCTCATACCAGGTACATGTTTGTCACTTCTAGTCCTGGAAACACCAGTGATTTTATAAAACAAAAACCTCTGTGTGCAAAGAAATAGGGGTTTTAAGTCTTGAGAATATTAAAGTATTTTAAAATGTTGTTTGGATAAAAACAGTGAGACAAAAAATGTATTTTATCAAATGTGTGAAATGTTTATATACTGATAACTTGCACTTTATGGTTAATATATAACAAATTATATATTTATACAGTTATGTCTAATATAATGTTAATATCAATTGTGTATGATATGTTCATGTGTTTATTGCTTTTAATTATATTGAGTTTGTGATTTTTACCATTGAGATATTTATTATATTTACTATCTATATTGTATATAGTTTATCATTGTTTTTATATATCACCTCTTTACAGTGATTTAGAATAATGTTTTTAATTTAAACACAGATAGAGCCCCCAATAGCCGATGTTTAGTTTTTGTGCTGGGGGATTGTTAAACCAATATTTAATAATAAGAAATATTCATGTGTTGATTTACTAGTACTTCATGGTTAATATATAATAAATGATATAATTGTATAGTCATGTCTGATATAAAGTATGATGTTTTTATGTTTATAAAATTGTTTTGTTTTAGAACCCCAAGCTTAGGATCATCTGTTGGAGACTATAGCAAGTCAGACAGAAGACGGGTCAGTAGTTTGAACGTATTATCCATTATTTATAAACCTCCATTAGTTATTCCTCTTACATTTTCCAGTTAATAAGTATTACCTCTTATTGTGTTCTCGAGCCAGTTGTAATGGTAATAAAGTGAGATGTTGATTTTAAAACAAAACAGGTAACTGTCTGACAGCTGTGGGTTTCCTTTCCTCATACTCACCAGTTTGACACGAGTGTGTATACCATGTGTTAGGTTGTCATTAAAGAATCTGTGAATATTTACTTTTTATCAGATAACAAAATGTATTTATTACCTTGGAATATCTCGTGTTAAATAGAATAGCTATTGAAGACCATTTTCACTATAGAGTTTTAGAGGAAAAATTAAAAGTGCCAGTGAAACCTAGACTTACAACAGATAAAACAGTATCATATAGAAAATCTTTCATTTTGTAAACACTGCATTATTGTTATTGATTTGTAAAGTTTGTTTTATTTAACGACACCTCTAGAGCGCATTGATTTTTTTTCTTATCATCGGATATTGGAATTCAGTCATATAGTCATTCTGACATATTTATTTAGAGGAACCCGCTGCCGCCACATGGGCTACTCTTTCCAAAAAGCAGCCAGGGGTCTTTTATATGCACTGTCCCACAGACAGGACAGCACATACCACGGACTTTGATGAATCAGTTGTGGACCACTGGTTGGAACGGAAAATAGACCAAACTGCAAATAGGTCCACTGAGAAGGATCGATCCGATGTGTTACTGATTTGAGTCATTTTATCATAAATCTTGCATTTTTGTTGTTTCATATGACATGATAATTGCAAATGTATGGTTATGAATTTTGTGCAATATTATACAACATTCAGTTTACCCAGTTCAGGATGTTAAAATATAATATATATATTATACCATGTGTATTTCATGTCATCTGACTTGTAATTCAGCCAAGGAAACTTGTTTATCCATTCTTGTTAGAAACATCACTTCTGTTACGATCATGTGCTTTGGCTATATTGACGGTGCGTCATATTTTGGTGGATTGTCTTCACCTTCAGCCTGTTAGAGATAATGTGTTTGTTAATGAGGGTGTGGTGGAATCATTCCGATTCCACCCACAGCTTATTATTAAGTTTTTAAAGGAGACCGATTTTTACAGAAAATTAGTTTTTTTCATGGTCTTAGTTTGTTTCGTTAATATATTGTGTATACGTTTTGATATACATGATTTGTTTGTATATATGTTTGGAAGAGATGTATAAATGTTTGAGTTAACCATAGTGTGACCCTTAATAGCCGATGTTTACTGTTGTGCTGTGGAGTCGTTAAATAAACAAATAAATAAAGTTAAGGTAATATCAGGAAATTGTTCCTAATCACTGTGGACCCATTAACAATCATACATTATGTGTTACAGGATGGGATTGCTGACGTAGACGACGTGGAGGTGGCTATGTATGAAGGTCTTGGCATGGATTACGCTTTTATTGGACCATTAGAGATGATCCATCTCCAGTCAGAAGGTAAAGCCTTCGGTGCAGTTATATACTGAACAGCAAAAGAAACGCAAATGTGTGTTCACATCCAATTTAATCAAATTAGACGAAAAATTCATAAAACGCATACTGCTCACGTTTTGCACTTCTCTGCACGTGTCTCCAGTAAGCAAAACAGCCAACGTCAAAATATGGTTAATTTTTATTAAATCAAATATTGCAAATTAAATTTGCTTTTTTTGTTGTTGTTCGATATATCATTCAAGACCAACAAGAGACGAGTACGTGTTGAAAAACTAAATATGATTTTAAGCTTACAGAAAGTTTGGTGACTTTAATGTTATACCAACTGCATGAAGACATTTAGACTTCCTTGAGTTTTTGTTTATATTTTGTATCATTGCCATTTCATCTTTAATCGATTCATGTATTTATCTTATCTAATATCTTTCTATAAACACTGACAAAGAGCCTGCAACTACGAGGTTCCCTACTGCCAAATGTGTGCGACAGAGACACACACAGAGACAGAGATAGCACACAGAGAGACAGAGATAGATCGCGTGTGTGTGTAAGAGAGAGAGCGTGTGTGCGTGAGAGAGATAGAAACATATGTCAAAATGACCATATAATTATCCTAAAAATTACAATAATCAAAAATCATTGCTTAGTTTGAAGTTATTCAAAATATATTATCGCTTGTTTGTTTGGGTGTTTTACAGGGTTTGCGCGTGACGTTACGCGAAACTCTGAAATATACTACGGTTTACAAAAACCAATCGGAGAACCCGAATTAATGGGTGGCATGGGAGCTGAGGTTATGGAACGAGAATTGGTGTCGTTTGCCACTGTGGCGCAGATTCCCGAAAGGCGTCGATGGCGAGATAAACGACTAGCGGAACTATCCAAATTGAAACGGAAACTTGACCTGCAAGATAAAACTACATAAATTTTTACCACTGTCATGTGATTAAAACAGATGACTTCTCGTTGTGTTGTGCTATCCTGCCTGTGGGACGTTGTATTTAAAAGATCCCTTGCTGTTATCGGAAAGAGTAGCCAATGTGACAACAGCGGGTTTCCTCTAAAACATGTCAAAATGACCATACGATTGACGTCCAATACCCGATGATGAAATAAAAATCAATGTGCTCTAGAGGCGTCGTTCAATAAAATAAAAATAAAAACTTTACTCCTCGTTGTGTTGTTTGATGTAAAATGTATTTTGAACTATTGTAAACTCCATGTTAAATCTGTACTGCCAACTTTATGGTGCCTATTCTGGTCATAGGGACATGAATTGAATCAGATAATTATACTCAACCAAAAAATAAAGTAAGCATGTTGAAATATTAATTGTTTTCTTGGGTGGTCACAGTAATGTCTATTGGCAGTAAACACGTGCACAACTTGTGATATTATTACCAATGTATGACCCCCAATAGCCGATGTTTATTTTTGTGCTGGGGGGTCGTTAAACAAACATTAAACATGTTTTCTGTTAGGTGCCCAGTCATGTTGGTATTAGGGGTAATGAAAATGTTTTTGGTGGTGAGGGTGTGGTGGAATCATTTAGGTTCCATCCACAACTCATTATTATGTTTTTAAAACAAACTCAGTTTTATCATCAATTTATTTATCATTATTA